>JAGGCT020002310.1:0-5000 GCA_017654935.2 Phymorhynchus buccinoides
CGCTCGTGTGCGTATTAGTATGCAGCCAATTACGGGCCTGGATTCCGCGGCCGACCGTGTCTCTCTTTGTGTGTATCATATAGCGCGGTTCACCCCATCTAGTAAGGTTTGCGTTATTGCACCTGTGCAGTTTGCACGCCATTCCGAGTGCTAGGCAGTCGTGTCCGACAATGGTATCCAAATAAATTCTTATAGCTGCACTTCTCCTCGGACACTCACGTTCTCCAGGTCCCTCGTTTCTGCGCCAGAACTCTTGGCGAACGTTCTTTTTCTTTCCAAGCTCCCTCCTCTTGGAACAACCTCCTTTCTGCACTGCGAACCTCAAACAGCGTCTCTTCTTCTGTTCAAACCATAATTATTGCTTTCTCTTTCTTTCTACCCCGCAAAGCTTATCTCTTGAGTCGTTTTCTCTGTGTGTAACTGCGCGCTTGCTTGTTTGTTTGTGTGTTATCTATTGTTTCATTCTTCTTGTATTCTTTTTATATTATGTTAAGCATGTGTATTTATGCTCTCTCTCTCTCTCTCTCTCTCTCTCTCTCTCTCTCTCTCTCTCTCTCTCTCTCTCTCTCTCTCTCTCTCTGTGCGTGCGTGTGTATGTGCGCGCATGTGTGTGCGTGTGTGTGCGTGTGTGCGTGCGTGTGTGATCTACTGTTTCATTATTTTAGGCCGTGTACACACATAAGCGGATATTCCATGCGGAAACCAGTGCGCAATCCATAAATAAGTGAAACAAAGAAGGGAAAAGATTTGCGCACGTGTCCGAATTTCCCCTATAATGCGAAAACTTTTATCCTTCTTTCTTCCACTTATTTAGGGTTTTCCGTACGGAACTTACGCGTCTAATGTGAACCCGGTCTTAGTATTCTTTATTATTATTATTATTATTGTAAACATGTGTGTGTGTGTGTGCGTGTGTGTGTGTGTGTGTGTGGTTTAAACAAATCTTTATTCACTCACTCGGAAACGATCAAACAGAAAGACAATTAGAGCAACAAGAAGCTCGAAGCTTATACCGTGCTCCTTAAATTAACGTCATAATTGCACAATTGATGGAACAGATGGAGACTGCGTTTAAACCAATATAAACTGTGAATACAAACAAGTTTTAAGTGTGAACAAAACAGAAGTAATAATACTAATAATAATGATACTACTACTACTACTACTACTACTACTACTACTACTACTACTACTACTACTACTACTACTAATAATAATAAATCAATAAGTTTACAAGTTTGTAAATTCGCTTACGACTTTGCCAAGATTAAGCGCCCTCATTATTATTTATTTTTTTTATATTATTATTATTATTATTATTATTATTATCATTATTATTATTATTATAGCAGAAGAAGTTACAAGTATTCAGGAACACTCAGTCTAACTTTTGTGGTATTGTGGAAATGCCTTAGCCCCGGGGGTATCCCCACTCTCCATTAGGGCATTTGTGTGAGGGACACAACAATGACCAGACAAGCGATACTATACTATAGAGTACGAGAGATTGCCCAAGTTGTCCCACTCTTAACTAATCCCCTTCGCTCATCACACACAGCTTGTCCTTCTCTTGCGATGATCACCTCTTTACTTGCTGACCTCGTCTGTTCATGAAAGGGCCTGCTACACTGCATAAGATTCGCCGTCGATGCGACACGATTGTGACGATGTGAGTCGCGATTCACGCGAAATTCACGCATTGGGTCTACTGGAGTATATAACATAGAGCGAAAGTAGTAAGTAGAATCATTTTTAGACAGAAGTATTTCACGCGAATCATGACTCGCGTCCTCACAATCGCATCGCATTGACAGCGAATCGTATGTAGAGCTGCAGACCCTTGAGTGTGCTGTTGTATACACATTCAGCAGTAGTAAGGAGAAATAAGACAGAGATTTTTTTAATGATGAAAAAGGGGGTGGGGGTTGGGTGGGGGACAGGACAAGCAGCCAGACGTCAAGATACCCTCAATCCGTGTACTCTCTCGGGGGCTCATTAACCTTTTCACCCCATTTTCTCACCTACCCCCCCCCCCCCCCACCCCACACACACACACACACACTCCCTCTCTATGCTCCATCTCCTGATTAGACCCCCCCTCTCCCTCCCTCCCTCTCTACACTTCTCCTTTCTAAACTTCAAAATTGGGATTCCTATAGGCCTACTAAGCTCGCACGTTTGCACCCACAGACCGGTTTTTTCTTTCTTTCGAGACAGTTTTTCTTTTCTTTCGAAAATACTAAGTATGTGCTTAGTAGTAGGCATACTGTGTTTTCTGATAGGTCTTCTAAGTATGGCGGAATGTGGGGCAGTGAGCCATGGGCGAAATAAGCCGCTCTTCCTATTAGAAAAGATCCTCTGCTTTTTGAAGTATGAAAAAGTAATGCTTACCGAAAAAAGAAAGAAAGAAAAAAAAAGCGGGGCCAAAAATTGGTGAGGGTAAAAAAGGACGGTGTTTGTGTGTGAGTGTGTGTGTGTGTGTGTGTGTGTGTACGTGCGTGCGTGTGCGTGCGTGTGCGTGTGCGTGTGTGTGCGTGCGTGCGTGTATGTGTGTGCGCCATGAAGGGATGAAGGAAAGAAATAGGCCTCAAAGTACAATGACAATGTCCTCTCTTTCAATGCAGTACTCGTAGCTGTTTCTCTCTGTTCCATACTCTTTCTCTGTTACAATAAGCCATTTAATTCCCCATACCACCTTTCCCATTTGCACTCAATGTCTTTTTCTCACATAAAAAAGCAAAGATAAAACAAAACTCCTCTAATACTTTATGCGTATATAATATAAGCTGAAAATATGAGAGAGAGAGAGAGAGAGAGAGAGAGAGAGAGAGAGAGAGGAGAGAGAGAGAGAGAGAGAGAGAGAGAGAGAGGGAGGGAGGTGGGTGGGTTACATAAGACCAATGTTGGAGAAGAAAAAAAGACAATGGCAAGCGCGCAACGCACGCCCGCGCTTGAGAGAAAAAATAATGCACATAGAAAAATACCAAGGGGAAAAACGAAAACCCAAAACATGAATACAGTCACTGTCTTGCTTCAGTGCCAACAGATGGCTTCTAGTTCATTCATTCTGTCACTAGAAACCAGTCTCTGTCTCTTCCACTTTACCCCCCCCCCCACACTCCCTGTCTCTTCTCCCCCCTCTGTATGTCTCTGTCTCTCTGTCTGTCTGTCTGTCAATTATGAATATCAAAGTACGAAACACTTTGTCATGGTTTAGAATTGTCACTTTTTGCAGTTCAAAATCGACTCGAACAGAAATCTATTTTGCCTATTTCGTAATCATATCCCCCCCCCACGAGACATAAATTCACTTTTGTTATTGCTTGTCCAATGTATGATACAAGAGAAATCATTCCCCCCAAAAGTATTATAACCACCCTTCTATGTTTAAATTAGTCTTAACTTTCTTGCACAAACAAGAGCGGTTTAAAAAAAAAAAAGTTGGGTGTTTTTATTTTTAAAACTTTGAAAGTAAGGCAAGATAATTTACGTGCTGTTTTGTGATCTCGTTTCTAATGTATATATTATCACGCCATTGTATGGGCATGGCCTAACAATTAAAATATACTTTGACTTGTCTGTCTGTCTGTCTGTCTGTCTGTCTGTCTGTCTCTCTCTCTCTCTCTCTCTCTCTCTCTCTCTCTCTCTCTCTCTCTCTCTCTCTCTCTCTCTCTCTCTCTCTCTTCTATCCTTGCATCCCAATTATCAACAAGGTGCGATGACGTGAGTGTTTTCTGAAGAAAAACAACAGCCAAAAACTGTATTAAGGTATACGGTATAACGTAAGTTTACGGACTGTCGATTCACAACGACTCTGTCATGATGGAAAATATTGTAGAAGTACAATGGAAACATCTGCTGCCGCCATTTCTACACACACACACACACACACACACACACAAACGCGCGCGCGCGCGCGCGCGCACACGCACACACACATAAAAAACCCCACAAAGACAAGTGAAGAAGAAGTGTGTGTGTGTGTGTGTTTGTGAATAGTGTTCTCACTCTCGTTGCTTTAACGTTATTTCATGGTATAAATTAATTTGATATAGGATCGTATAATATGCATGCAGTTGATTTGAACTGTCATAATTATTGCACTTATCTTTATTACTTATTACTTACTTTGTTCAGTTCACAAGTTTTATTTTTAATTTGTACGGGCCAGATGTAGAAGAAGTGTGTGTGTGTGTGTAAACACTAACTGGTTTAATCTCGTAACGTGATCGTTTCCTATTGTCTGAATGGGATGTGTAATTGTGTGAGTTGTGTTTGTCACTAAAGATTCATGGTTTTCGTGTACCTGGCTGAAGTATGTTCACCCAAGTTTGGGAGACGTTTTGTATGCAAAATGTTAAGTGAATAAAATCAGAGTTTGACTGGACACCAAAGCATTCGCGTCGTCATTTGAATGGCTCTATTCTTAACCCTTTCGCCGCCAGCCTTTTTTCAGACACCCCCCCCCCCCCCCCCCCCCCCCCCCCCCCCCTTAAACTCGACTGAGTAGAGAAAAAAAAAAATCTGAAATGTTGAGAATTCCTCTGTGAAAAGCATAACATTAGGCTTATCCTTACCTCCCAAAATTAAGAAAATAGAGTCTTCAGATAACAGGCCTTGATTTAATACCTTTTAATGACATGGGAGTTAAACCTTTGTGGTGCAATAAATGCGACATTGGCGGTGAACGGGTTAATAGCTGCTTAAGCCTTCCACAACGAGACTGGTTAGTCCGTACAGTGGTATAGCATTCGCCACCCTGGGTTTTACTTGTCAAAATGCTGGCCCTATTATATTCACTTCGTCTCAAAGTGTACTGGTCCTAGTGTATTGTCTCACCCGGTCTGTCTGTGTTCACCACATCTGTGTCAGGAATTGCTTTGATGGTTTTATGACAAATAAAACAGTTTGAGTTATGAGTTTTTGGGTTGTGCTAAAGAAAATAACGGATGTCTGTTCTCCTTTAATTAATCTCCAACCGAAAATCTATGGAGGGTATC
>JAGGCT020002310.1:10000-17500 GCA_017654935.2 Phymorhynchus buccinoides
GAAGGTGCAGTGGGACACCGTCAACGCGCAACAGAGGGATCTTTAGCGGCCTTTTCGGGGGGTTGACTCCTCTCAAAGCCTGCTTATTTTCGTGCTCCTGTGTTTTGATTCTTCACCATTATTTATATTACCTAACCCTTGTCTTCTTGTCTTCTTCTTCTTTTTTAATTTTTATTACACTCCCGCTATTTTCTTTACCTTTGAATTAAATCGGTTAAGTATGCTAACACTAACACTGATCGATTAAAAAAAAAGAAGTTAGGGTGCAAATATTTTGTGTGTGTTCAAGTAACTGGTAAAAAATAAATAAAAAATGCACAGAACCCACCCACCCATCCACCCACCCACAAAAAAGGAGAAAAAAAAGAAACCGCACAGAACACACACACAAAAAAAGAAGAAGAAAAAAAGAAGCCGAACGAAACCGACCTCAAAAACAGAATATGTGAGCAGTCATATCTAAACAAAACCATGTTTTGCTTAGTATTGATCATTTATCATTATTAAAAACAAGTCTCTCTCTCTCTCTCTCTCTCTCTCTCTCTCTCTCTCTCTCTCTCTCTCTCTCTCTCTCTCTCAGACTGGAACTATCATATTAATAACAGTGAGAGATTTAATGTGTACAGAACCTTTTGTACAATACATGATGTTAAAACATATTTGAAAATTGAGCTAGATAAACATTTAAAATTCATTATGTCAAGATTTAGGTGTGGAGTTTCAGAGATTTCAGTCCATCGCCATCGCTATAAGAAACACACTGAAACAGATTTAATTTGTGCTTATATCTCCAAGTAGAACCCTAATGCCCCACATGGCCGAAAGGCCAAAGAGGGCGTGAAATTTGTTTATTTTGATTGAAGCATATAGTTATTTAAATCCGCCTATATTGTCTGATATGCACTTGTTCTTATACTGAGCACGCCATAAGCCTAGCTTGTTGTTGTTTCAGTTTTGTTGCTATGTATGTTTGTTATGTAAAGACAATAAAAACGTTTAAACCAGGGCGTGAAACATTATAATTTTTTTTTTAAATTTGTCCTCTTTGTAAAAATGCAAAAGATGATATTAATTTTGTATTGTGTTGTCCTGTCTTGTATGATCTAAGAAAACGATATATCCCACAACAATTCTTCAGCTATCCAAACCAGTTTCGTTTTAGCCTGCTTTTTGCTTCTACGAATGAGAGAATTGTGCGAAACCTGTCAATGTATTTATACGTACGATCAGTCATGATGTGGTAAGAAATGTTCATTGTGTAAATATTGTTACAGTCAGTACTCTGTTATATTTTGTTATCCTGTACCCCCTTCATGAGGGGCAAAGGCCTTAATGAATAAACAATTGTCATTGTCATTGTCTCTCTCTCAAAATAATATTTAAAGAAAGAAGTATGCGATTGAGGCTGGGCCAGTTTCAAATAGGAAAGGGAAAAAAAGACATTTGAGGTAAGTTGGATAAAATTTAAAAAAATAACGCAGAAGAGGTGTGGAAGAAGAAGGGGGGGGGGGGGGGGGCGAGGGGAAAAGAGGGAAGGAAAAGAGGAGATGGGTTGATAGAGAAAAACAACGAATATTGGTTTTCTGGTTATAGAGCAACATGTTGCATTATTGTTTAGAGATGGGGCACAGAAAAACACACACTTTTTTCCTGTGCTTCTTACTGTGGCAATAAAAGCAGAGCATTAGTTCGAGGCTCACGCAACCCCCCCCCCCCCCCCCCCCCCCCCCCCCCCCCTCCCCCCCCCACCCACCCCACCACCAAAAAAAAGAAAAGAAAAGCCTTTGTTTATTCTCATTTGATGGAGCTAAGACCATACCCGCATTATTTCTTTTGTAATTAGAAAGACCCCCCCCCCCCCCCCCCCCAAAGAACAAAAGATAAGTTACAAAAGGGAGATGGGAGGGGGGGGGGGGAGATAAGGGAATAAAAAGAGAGAGAAAATAATGAGAAAGTGGACCACAGACGTGTTGTACACCCGTTTCCTATTCGCTCTCGCACCCATTATGAACTCCGTGTACCTCTATTCAGTTACATCGTCTTTTTGTTAAATCCCCGAGGCTTTACTAATTTCCCCTCCACGCTCTCTAGGCAAGCCAGTTTTAAAGATAGAGACCAATGTACGTCGTTAAACAATACAACAGCCCTAGAGAATCGAGAAAGTCAGAAGAAACCCCCCACAAATATTGAAGAAATCGTTGAATTTGACCTAAACCTTAAAACACAAGATGGCGAACATACATTGGGACGACCGCTCACGAATTCAATTTGTATTCAGGGCGTACAGTAGTCAAGTGCAAAGCGCACAGTGGCAGCATATCAGTGCTTCTAAAAAACGTGCGTTCATTTAAGATGCGAGTACGAACCGGTCGCTATGACGCATGCATGGGCAGAACGTTGACACCCCGCACGTGCTCATTTGATTGACAGCATCGTGTTAATTTCTACCTCCTCTTTTGTCTATGTACTCAGTTCACTCGCTTATGCCCGTCTCTCTCTCTCTCTCTCTCTCTCTCTCTCTCTCTCTCTCTCTCTCTCTCTGCGTGCATGTATGTGTTTGGGTGCGTGCGTGCACAAGCGTGCGACAATGTGTTCCCCCCTTATTTATTCAGTTTTATTCAGTTGATCCCTTTCAGGAAAATGCAATAAAGAGGCCGTTCATTAATAGACAAGCTTAAAAAATAAAAAATAAAAATAATTTAAATAAAGTTTCACGTCCAATCCACATTCTCACATCTAATCATTCTACGCCAAGCGTCTGTGCACAACATGCATTTTGTCTATCGCTCTCCTGTCGCGTTAAAACAATAGAGAGCGCGTATCCTTGTATGAATCAGTTTGAGTATTTTCAACAATACTGATCATCATTCATATTATCGTTACCATTACCATGATTATATTATCAACATCCTCTCAACCATTGCTGTTGTTGTTGGTGGTGTTTCATGGCGATAGAATATGGGTCAGCAGCATTCTACCGTCGTTTCACTCAAACCTAGTCTATATTATACCAGACAAAACTTTCAAAAAGAATATTTTATAAATAAAGCTTTTGAGCACAAAATAAAGTTTTAACTGTAGCCCTGGGGGTGTTTAATCTTAGATTTCCTCCACCCTGCCAGACAAGTAAAGCAAACTGCTAAATATCTTTTAACAAACATTTTATCTCAAAATAAAAATTAAACTTTTTACAAAAATTTTAGCTTTTTCTTCAAATTTCTTTCAAAAATCTTTATAAACCAAAAACATCTGTACTCCTACTAAAAAATATTCTTTTCCGCCAGCATCTGTATAATTTTAAATGCCCCAAATGGCCTTTTGGCCCAGAAGGCGTAAAATCTCTATTTTTCTCTCTCTCTCTTCTTTCCAAAACATTACGCAAAATACGCTTGTTTGGTACATTAAACTTAAATTATTGATTTTTAAACAAAACCTTTTTATTTTTGTACAATCACGGTAAACCACAAAAGCATAGAAATGTCCTTTTAAAACGCACGTAGGTTTCCAAGCTTCCAATACTACAAGACAAAGCAAAGGGTCTTCAAAATTTATTTTTCTTCTCTTTTTTTTTCCCGGGTGGGGTGGGGGGAGGGAGTCTAAAGAATGGATGCTTTAAAAACAATATAATCCTCTACGCGCGCACGTATTTATGATGGTTGCGTACTTTCTTTCATTTAAAAAAAAATCGCCCTGTATTTTCTATTATATCTCTTTTTTTCGTATGTCTAAAAAACCCCTCTACTTTGACTTTTGAAAAAAATTAAAATAAATTGCTTATTATTCTTGTTGTTAATGACAATGTTTACTGATTTTCATTTGCGTAGCTTTGTCGTGTAGCTAAACTGCTTCATACTTTCGGAAAAATGTTTACTCGGTTAGGTTTTTAAGGTTTTTTTCCAGTGATCATTAAGCATATTTTTTTTATTCACTTCTTTCAGCTTTATTTCGGCTTTAAAATAATTATTTTCTCATCAGCAATGCTACGAATGTCTTTCTTTGATGTGATGAGGTGGGATGTTGGTGGGAAGGGTGGAGGGTGGTATGAAAGTGAGCGCGCAAGCGGGGCGTGTGAAGTGTGAAAGAAACTTTTAAAGCTTGTAATTACAATTTATTTTGTTCTTTTATAAATTGTTTGGTTTCTGTGTGTACATATGACGTGTCCGCAGGAAAATTATCCTTGTTTTTATGAGGACAAAATAAAAGTTGAGTTGAGTTGAGTTGAGTTGCACACATAATTTATACTTTGTAACCCGTATGTAGTACTTGTTTTTAAAGTTTGAGATTTGTTTATGTTTGTTTCAATATTTTTATGCTTTATTGTTTTTTTGTTTTGTTTTTTTAAACATTTGATATACTAGTTTTAGTAATTGTTTCTCTCTTCCATGCTTTGTCTTTTAGCGTAATGTACCAACAAATATTTGTTATTTCAACTGTATATGAAATGTGTTGTTATCGCTTAAAATAAAGAAAACAATGTATATTATAATCATTTTCAACATCAAACTTGTTGGTCTGGTTTCTTCTACTGACTTTTTCATCTTCTCTTTCTTTCCTTTTTTAATATGAATTTTACATTCTAACGCTCAGCATAATAATAATAATAATAATAATAATAATAAAATAATAATAATAATAATAATAATACAATAATAATAAATAATAATATCGTTGTAAAAAACAAATATTGGATTAAAAAAAGTTGTCCTTAACGAAAATAAAAGGAAAAAAATAGCAAACATAGACAAAAATGACAACATGGAAACGGATATATTGCATTTGTTTAATAAACAAAACGTAGTAAAAAAAACAAAAAACCCAAAACAAAACACCCATCTTAAAAGCACAATGATATTTTAACTAAAATTTTGCGAGTCGTTTAAAAAAAATATCGTATTTTTAAATTTTTATTTTGTACTTAAACCCAATAACAACTTTCTGAAACTTATCAGGAATAACAACAGCAGACACCGTTTTGACTCTAAAGTCATGCTGTTGGATTGTGAGATTGTGGATATGTCCTGAGCACGATAGGAAAACTACAGGCAATGTTTAAAAACTGGAGCCTTCAAGCCCACAAAGGCCACATTGTCAGAATGCGCTTTAAGCTTGCACCCATTTTAGTGCTGCATGAACAGAGTCCGGATTTGGGTTTTTTATTGTTCGGCCTTGGGTCACCGTTTCGTGCCAAGAAGCTGTTAGGTTCCAAAAGTGCTGCACCAGGAACATTATTAGAGAGACAGAGACAGAGACAAACAGAGAGAGGGACCAGGGCCGGATCTAGAGGGGGGGGGGGGGGGGGGGGGTCCTGGTTTCTGGACCCCCGCCACTCCCCATCTGCCCCAAGTGGTGTAGAGTGGCACAGTGGCAACGCGTTCGCTTCGTGTCAAGTAAACCCGAGTTCGAACCTGGGTACAGGGGATTTTGTCCTCTCACTTTGCACTAGGCCTTACGGTCTTTCGGACGAGACGATAAACCGAGGTCCCGTGTGCCCATGCACTTAGCACACGTTAAACCCAGTGGCAACGAAAAAGTTGTCATTTGGTCCAAATTTACCCCCGCCCCCCTTTTCTTTCCTCATCAGTCACACAAAAAGTCGCATGCAAAAAAAGAAAAAGAAAAAAAAAAAGGGTGCGCGCCTCTGGCTGCGACGCGCTCAATGACTAAGGTTCTTGACGCGCTCTCCAGGAGGGAGCAACCCGAATTTCACAGAGATGACCCTGTGACAATAAAGTACCTAATACCTAATACCTAACTATGTACCTTATACCAGGCTGAAAAGTAAGAAAATGGCTGAAATGATGAAAATGATGTCTTACGTCCTCTCGGTCATAGACACATATGGGACATTTGTAAAGTTATACAAAGATGGTGGGAACAATACTGGCTGCAATGCCCGGAGGCAGTGCAACACCAGTAAAGTCCCGAGTTTTTAACAATATAGATAGGTGTAGCGGTAACCACGCCTCGGCTAAACCTCATCGGCTATGGTACCGCCACATTGTCTAAAGAAATGGCTCGATTTTTGCCTTAATATTGCTGTTGTTGTTGTTGTTGTTGTTGTTGTTGTACCCTGGCTAAAAGACTCCAGGGATCATCCGAACAGCCAAAGCACTTGAACACTATGGTACTAATGCACCAGCTAGGGATGAGAACATGACGTGTGTGACCGTTTTTGATTACCCCGCCACGTGGGCAGCCACACTCCGACTTCGGGGGAGCCTTAATATTAATACTAATCACTAATTTGGAAAACTTTTCCCGGGGGCTTCGCCACAGCCTATGTAGCTCCCTGGATCCACGGCGGACCCCCCCCCCCCCCCCCCCCCAACACACACAGACACACACACCTTACGAATCACTTGGTCCGGCCCTGAGGGGGGGGGGGGGGGGGGGGGTATGTAAAGAAATTTGTATTGCAATTTTTAAAAAATAAACGTATACAAAATCTACCACTATTTCTATTCACAAACAACAACTAAACTGTAACCATGTGTTTCTTAACTATCGATTTTGCTTTTCCTTTTTTCAATAGCTTCCCCTTCCCGTTCCCTGCCACACTTCCCCTTCCCCACTTCACTGGATTATTCGATCCTATGTACCACTCCCTTACACAGATACACCCAAAAAACCCACCACACATGCTATTTGCTAGCATTTGATAAATTACGTGGGCACACACGGTTCAGCTTATTGAACACACACTTGGACTAAAATATTTTTGTAATAATCGAAGTTAAGCATAGACCGTACTGTGAGTCAACGTTTTACTTGATTTCTGTCAAAACCACGTGCGTACCCTTGTATTCAACAGAACGTAGCACCTCTACATGGCTTTATATGGATTGAACTGCAAGTCGATCAGATTGAAAGGGTTTCCCAAACATAGCAATTTGCCAATATTTCACACACACACACACACACACACACACACACACACACACACACACACACACACACACACACACACACACTCTCTCACACACACACACGGAGCGAGTACACGTTCCAAAAAGTGCGATGAAACTGATGATCGACGCTGATATCCATTCATCCATCACTCAATCAATCAATCAATCAATGCCACCATACGACATTCTTTCATGATCTAATTTTGGAATTAACTTTAATTATGTAAAATCGATATGTAGAGACACACACAAAAAGTGAGGAGAAAATGGAGTTTTACGTCCTCTTGGTCTGAATCAGACACATATGGGACATTTGTAAATACAAATATGGTGGGAACAATACTGGAGGCAATGCCCGGAGGCAGTACAAAACCAGTAAAGTCCCGATTTTAAAAAATTAATACAGATAGCTGTAGCGGTGACCACGCCTCGGTTAAACCTCATCGGCTATGGCACCGCCACAAGTTGTATAGCATACACACAAAAAGTAAACAAACAAAAAGCCTTTATATACTGGGAGTGAAAGTAACGGGTTTCGTAAATAAAATTACAATAACAACCATTGCAACACTTAGTTCACATCACAGAAAAA
>JAGGCT020002310.1:22500-25000 GCA_017654935.2 Phymorhynchus buccinoides
TATTCTTTACTTCTTCGCCAGCTCAGCTTCGTTTGTTCGTTCGGTCGGTCGTAGAGGGGGGTAGGGGTGGGGGCTGGGAGATACAGGGTGTAGGCTAGTCGTCGTGCCAAGCGCATACTACCTACACACATTCGCTCACACACACACGCGCGCGCGCACGCACACATACACACACCAGCTGAAGAGAGAGAGAGAGAGAGAGAGAGAGAGAGAGAGAGAGAGAGAGAGAGAGAGAGAGAGAGAGAGAGAGAGAGAGAGAGAGAGAGAGAGAGAGAGCGTGTCCTTATTTCATTGCTATGCTAGATCGAAATGTATTTATTTATGTTTGTTTTCCTTTCTTCTTTGGACAAAACAATCACCAACCAGACCTGCTGAGAGACAGACAGAGAGACAGAGAGAGAGCAAGTGGTAATATATGGGAGGAGAGGGGAGTGGATCTTAGGGAACCCACTCTGTTAGGGGGGAACCCCGCACAATACAAGCCAACCTCTTACGTGCTTCGCATAAAGAAAGAAAGAAAAAAGATTGGTGGGCAGGACTTTAGGAGACGCGAGACGCTCGAGCCATGTAAACAATGCGTGTCACCCACGAGGTGACTCGGTGCACGCGATCCACTCATCCAATGAGAGCACACACGTTGGCTGCTTTTCCCCACTGGCTCCTCCCACTTTCGTCTTTCTCCCCTCTAGTTTCAGCGGCCGCCGCGACGTTAAGCTCCACCCCCGTCTCTCATCCCCCACCCCACATCTCCAATTAGACTCCGCCCCCTTTCTTTTTGTAACTTTGCCAAGAGGTAGGCCCTAAGAGCAAGACGTTTAGGTTTGGGCCTACAAGATCAGTTCGTGCGTCGCATGAGGCAACGAACATTAAAGCGCATGGAAAAGTAGGCTAGTGTTACGAGTGGTTGCATTTTGAAGGTATTCGTTACACGGGCATGCGCGCATATGGAGACGACAGCCACACACACACACACACACACACACACCCGCATGTACACACACACACACACACGCGCGCGCGCGCACGCACGCACGCACGCGCACGCACGCACGCACACACGCACGCACGCACGCACACACACGCACACACACACACACACACACGCACGCACGCACGCACGTACACACACACACACACAGATAGAGAGATGGAGAGAGACAAACTTGTACTTTGGTCTCCCTCGCATGTTTACGATCCTCAATCTCAAAGTTTGGTTCTTTCAGTGTCATGGAAATAATCCCCTAGACTGATTCCCATCATAAATAACCCATTCCCTTTTCCTGAGAATTGCTGAATGTTGCTTCTTGATGAAAACAAAAATAATGCAAAAATTGGCGTGGTTGTCATTCAAATGACAGTGTGGCTCATATTCATTCATATTCTGCAATCAGTACAATCAACGGGATTAGTTTATGACATTACACTGGAGTTTGCAACAAACCTGGGTATTCTAACACCGGCGGTGCAAGATTCACACATTCACACATCTCACAGAGAGAGAGAGAGAGAGAGAGAGAGAGGGGGTGGGGGGGAGAGAGGGGGAGAGAGAGAGAAGAGAGAGAGAGAGTAAGAATAACATTATCACAAAGGTTATCATTAACTTAGAACGCACGCGCGCGCGCACGCTCCCCGCACACACACACACACACACACACACACACACACACACACACACACACACACACACACACACACACACACACACACAGACCTGTTTACCACCTACACAAGTCTTGAGTAGTCTGGATAGCTGAAATGAGTAGTTTTGGTGTGAAATGTGTAAGCCAACAAACAATGTTCACTGAAAATGAGTAATTACAGCTTTTTGTTCAATTTTGAAGAGGTCCAAATTGAGTAGCATACTACTCGAAAAGAGTAGAGTAAACAGGTCTGCACAAACAATGTCTTCAAAAAATAAACTTCCATGCAGTGAAATGAAACACGTCATCGACACACACACACACACACACACACACACACACACACACACACACACACACACACACACACGTGATGACATGACGACACGCATTCGTGACTGATACCCCTCTCCTACCCCCCTCATCCCCCCTACTCCCCCAATCATTTATCTCCCCTTTCTCCTCTTGTATCAGTTGTTGACAGCACTACCGATGCTCACTGCACCCCCACCCCCACCATCACACCCTTTGTCCTGCAATAGAACACTCCATGCACACAGTATCACAGACACAAACACAGACGAGCACGCGCGTATACACACACACACACGCACACACGCACTCACGCACGCACGCACGCACGCACGCACACACGCACGCACACGCACGCACACACACACACCACACACACACACACACACTTTACACACGCCATGCTTACAACATAACAAGGAAAGCCTTGGAACACACACACTCATACACACACTCACACACACATATGCATGCACACATGTGCATACACACACACACACACACACACACACACACACACACACACACACACACACACACACAAGCAC
>JAGGCT020002311.1:0-25000 GCA_017654935.2 Phymorhynchus buccinoides
AGTGACCAAGGTATGGCGTGCACACAGATTTACTTCCCTTGAAGCAAATGCATCAAATTGACACCTATCTATTAATTCCGGACATAATTGTATGGCCGGAACGACTTCAATGAGTTAATGTTATCATGAGAATTTGATTCTACTAGGGGGAAAAAAGGACGTAATGTAACCGGCGTTTGTTTTCAGTTTTCCAGCCCAGTGGCAAAAGCGTGGATCCTACACCGAGGGAAGCTGGAGAGGATCAGTCTGTTTGACAGTCAGGTGGTGCCCTCTCTCTCTGCCTCCCAGGAGCCCTTTGAGCGCCACAGATACAGCCAGGGAGACCCGCTACTCTACGTGGGTAAGGCCGGGTGAAAAGGAGCGAAAGTCTGTCTCTTTCTCGTCAGTCCAGAAAAATAGGTACTGGAGCTCTGCCTCTCTCTCTTTCTATTTCTGTCTCTCTCGTAAGTCCAGAAAAATAGGTACTGGAGCTCTGCCTCTCTCTCTCTTTCTGTTTCTGTCTCTCTCATAAGTCCAGAAAAATAGGTACTGGAGCTCTGCCTCTCTCTCTTTCTATTTCTGTCTCTCTCGTATGTCCAGAAAAATAGGTACTGGAGCTCTGCCTCTCTCTCTTTCTGTTTCTGTCTGTCTCGTAAGTCCAGATAAATAGGTACCGGAGCTCTGCCTCTCTCTTTCTATTTATGTTTCGTAAGTCCGGAAAAATAGGTACTGGAGCTCTGCCTCTGTTTTTCTGTTTCTGTCTCTCTCGTAAGTCCGGAAAAATAGGTACTAGAGCTCTGCCTCTCTCTTTCTATTTCTGTCTGTCTCGTAAGTCCAGAAAAATAGGTACCAGAGCTCTGCCTCTCTCTCTTTCTGTTTCTGTCTCGTAAGTCCAGAAAAATAGGTACTGGAGCTCTGTCTCTCTCTATTTCTGTCTCTCTCGTAAGTCCAGAAAAATAGGTACTGGAGCTCTGACTCTCTCTTTCTATTTCTGTCTCTCTCGTAAGTCCAGAAAAATAGGTACCAGAGCTCTGCCTCTCTCTCTTTCTGTTTCTGTCTCGTAAGTCCAGAAAAATAGGTACTGGAGCTCTGTCTCTCTCTCTATTTCTGTCTCTCTCGTAAGTCCAGAAAAATAGGTACTGGAGCTCTGCCTCTCTCTTTCTGTTTCTGTCTCTTTCGTAAGTTCAGAAAAAATAGGTACTGGAGCTCTGCCTCTCTCTCTCTGTTTCTGTCTCTCTCTAAGTCTCTTTCTCTCTCTCTGTGTCTCCCTGGAACCTTTTGAGCACCGCAAATACGCCCAGGGTTACCCTCGATTGTATGTGGGTAACACAAGAAAAAAGGCAGCGGAAATCTCATGTATTTTTTTTGTATCTCTCTGTGTCTGTCTCTTCTCTCTCTCTCTATGTCTCTCTGTCTCTCTCTCTCTCTCCAGGCATGGGAATTGTCTGCGAATTCGCAAATTTTGGGGCAAAGTTTTAGTTACTAAATACTTCAATTTATATGATAATATTATATTTTAACGCTGTAAAAATGAGGGGGGGGGGGGGGGGGGGGGGGGGCTTTTCAGAGTTTTTTTGTCTCTGACAGTTCCTATGCCTGCTCTCTCTCTCTCTCTCTCTCTCTCTCTCTCTCTCTCTCTCTCTCTCTCTCTCTCTCTCTCTCTCTCTCTCTCTCTCTCTCTCTCTCTCTCTCTCTCTCTCTCTTTTTTTTGTTGTTGTTTCTGGTTGTCTAACTCTCTAACTGGTGTGCATGTGTGTGTGTCTGTGTGTGTGTGTGGGGGGGGGGGGGGGGGGGCTGTGCACTGATGATGATGATGCCTATTGATAATAGTCATGATGATTTAATTTATACAAAAACCTAAACAAAATACTGTTTAAAAGCTGTTGCTAGTCCTACTAATGCTGCTGTCAGTATCCTACATACACAAAGTATGGGTTACTACTCTGAGTACTCACTTACTAGTCCAAAATCAATGCCGGTGAAACGACTCTGATTCGGTCACATTCACATTTTCCCCGTTTACACAACAGGTACCCACAACAGGCAGCTGTACGTGCAGAAAGAAGAACTGGACCCGGACAGCTGCGAGAAGGAGCTGCCCTGGGTGCTGGACAAGGACGTCGAGGAACAGCGCGCCTTGCTCCGCGCGCCGCACGTCACCTGGCGCCCATACCTCAGCAAAGGTATCCTGGGATACCGTCTGTTGTCCTGGTACCTAAAAGAGGTTGATTACCTCCGCTTGACAGGTTGTGGTTTTGCATTTGTCTTTCCTGTTTGTGTGTAATATGTTTTGTCTGTCGGTGTCAGTCTCTCGGGCAACATCCAAATCCAAATCCAAATCATCTTTATTATCTCATAACAGAGACATTGCCTCCAGTTGCACACAAGAAAAACAACAATAAACACATTTATCTAAGTATGTTTTTTTTAAACAAAGAATATGAACTAATAACTAATAACACTGCAATGTTGTAAAATTAACAAACCGGACAAATATGAACAAATAGTCCAGTTAAAGCAGAACTCATTTTAAAAATACATTTAACATTCAGGGCCATATATGTCCGGAATTAATAGATAACTGTCAATGTGATGCATTTACTTCGAGGGAACTAAATCTGTGTGCACACAATACCTTGGTCACTTCTAAACTTGCTTCGCTCCCTTAGACCACAATTTTGCCTCTATCTTTGCTTTTGTAGTGGTTTGTTGTGGGGGTAACCAATCGGTGTAGATTTTTTTAATATATTTTTTATAAAGTCTATATATATATCTACCACTTCCCTATGTTTAAACCTGAAGTAAAAACCTGTAATCTTCCCTCGTTTCTCCTTTTGTTTATGTATGTTTTGTTTGTGTGTATGGCTGGAGTGATTTGTGAGTTTTTGTAATAATTCAAAATCTTTGCGATGCGAATGAGTTAATCAAGAATTTTTCTCTTTTTTTCACAAATTAAAAAGTGAAAACAAAAATGGCTCTTTTACTGTCGTATTTTACGGACTATAAGGCGATACTTTTTTTTCTCCACAGACTAAGAGCCTTGCGTCTTATAGTATGACTAATAAAGTACAGTGGAGCCTCCCTTATAAGGCCCCCCTTTATAAGACTCCCTCCCATTTAAGACCTACTTCTCTGAGACTGCCCTTCTTTGTAAGTATTGAATTACCTATGTTATACAACTCCCTCCCATTTAAGACCTCATTTTGGATGATTTTTTTGGAGGTTCCACTGTAGTCAGAAACTATAATAACAGACTCAGACTTTTGTGTAAAATGTGGTGGGTGAGCCTTATAATCAGGTGAGTAAAATACGATAACTCCATTTTTATTTTTTTTCATCTCGCTTTTTTAAGTTTTCAATTTCAGGGCTTTTGTGTGTGTGTGTTATAAATGTTCAGTTTATTTAGCTTCCTTATTTATTTCACCCAAATTATGGCTTTAATTTCTTTAACCCCTTCAATGTCGTCCTTTCCTTGCATCCTCTTTGCCGAACCTTTTTTTTTGCGCAGCAAAATAATAATAATAATAATTTAATTCATTTTAGAAAAGTGACGCATGTCCCTCGCGAGGCTCCAGGCGCCATTACAGACATAAAAACCAACAGGTTTAAGAAAGAAGAAAAAGGAGACATACAAGATTAAAACATAAATAAGAACTTTGACACCGTAAGATCAAGGTATCATTAGGAAACAAAATTAAATACATGTGGGGAACATATACCCCCAGCCCCTCCACTCTCTCCCCTCCACTCCCCCTCTCTCTCCCCCCCACCCTCCACTCCCCCCACTCTCTCTCGCTCTCTCCTACACACACACACACACACACACACACACACACACACACACACACACACACACACACACACACACACACACACATACCGTTCGGGACAAGACATATCAGCAGGTTGGCAGTTGATATGCATGAAATTAATCATGGTTAAAATAGGTATGGAATAAGGTCTTCATGCCTGATTTAAAAGCGTTAAACGTTTGTGCATTACAAAGGACTTAAGGCAATGAATTAAAAAGAGGGCCAGCAAAAGAAAAAGAACGCTTGCCATAAGTCTCCAGGAGAACTCGCGGGATGGCCAAATGACCGGCGTCTGAGGAACGGAGAGATCTCAATGGTTTGTATGGCACAACTAAGTCTGAAAGATAGGAGGGAGCAAGATCGTGGAGGCATCAAAAACAGCCGCCGTGGTGTAGTGGTTAGCGTCGCGGACTACTGGCTGGGAGGTCTTGGGTTCGAATCCCATCAGAGGCGAGGGTTTTTTCGGTCCTGGACCGACTCCTACCCAGAGTGAGTGGCTATGGGCTCAATGGGAAGACTGAAACCACACAGTCGAGTTTCATCCGCTTAACGGATGCGATTCTGAGAGTGTTGCTCTAATTGCAAGACCAACACTGCAGGTGTCTGTAGTTCTCGGGCCTGGTTAACGCTGGGATATCATTATGAAAGGAAGCGTAGAATACAGCCCTGCCATGCAGTCTCAGACCGATACGGAACTCCATAGCATCATCATCATCATTATCATCGGCCTCATTTTCCATCAATCATAAAATTAAAAAATGTCTCAAATTCTGTGGCTTTGCATGCCCTGCTCTCATGGTGACCTCAGTTTCGGTTTCCAATCCAGTCTATGCCTTGGTGCCTTCGGGTCAAAGTCATGGGGATCAGTGTGTTCCGCTGGGGAGCTGTCGACGGTGGACGGTCGTGGTGGCGCCCTCGGAGGAGGACCTCACTCACGCTGGCTCCGTGACTAAGAGAATAGTGTTGTCAGTAGGGGGCTTAGTAGGTGATGTCCTGAACAGGCTCCACTGAACTCCACCGAAGTGACTCAGCAGAAATGCAGTGTCTCCTCGGTTGGTTGCCTCCTGACGGTCTAACATAGATTCGCTCCCCTTGGACTGCTGGTCTCGGTTTCTGCGACTTGAACAAACCCGGGTGTAGCTGCGTATTGGAATGCGGAACGAGCGGCGTGGGAGTAACGCCACTGTACAGCCCAGAAGATGGGACAGCAAAAAACAAACAAAAAAACAAAACAAAAACAGGGTGGCAATTTTGTATTCGATACGGGCTCGGACGGGAAGCCAGTGCAGCTCCCTCAGAGAGGCTTTGCATGGTTGAATTTGCGTTTTAGCAAATGAGCTTTCATGTGTATTCACACCGATGGCAAATCTTAAGCACTTGAAACTTTTGAAACTTTTAGCATTATTCAGAGCTTATCTAGAGCGCGGGATTGGTAAAATCCCCCGAAGTTTTGTTCCTTCCCACGATAATCCCGGGCCGAGTCCTGCACATTTGCAGAACGTCCCGCAGTTTTTACCGATCGATGCGGGAAGACATTCGTCGTCTGCTAAACCCGTCGTCTGTACAAACTGAAAGTATCGAGCAGGAGTGAAGGATTTCTTGACATTTCATTGGTTCTTGACAAAATGTTAGTGTTAATCAACCAATCATGTTCTTCTTGTTCTACCGACAGGAAGTTGCGAGAGTTTCAGCCGCCATCTTGAATGTTCTTCAAAATGAAGCGGGCAGGGACCCTGTTTGATTTTGATTTTCGCAGAGGCAAAGTGAAAAAAAATCCTGTTCCAAGCGAGTGTGAAGACCTCGAAGAAAAGTCTTCTACATCTAAAATGTCAGAAAAGAATGACAACAGTGGCACTGCAAAGGAACATCGGTTCTAAAATGACTGGTTGAAAAAGTGGCTGAGGTGTTAAAGTCTGTGTACGAGCGTGAGGGAGGTACTGGTTCTTATGTATGTGGTGTGGGGTTGGATTGGGGGGAGTGCCCCCCCTTTTTTTTTTATATGATGGGGGGACTGCCCCCCTTTTTCAGAAATCCTAGATTAAGCTCTGATTATTGTGGATGTCTCTATGCATCGTAAGCACTTACAAAGCTCGGTTATTATTTAATTTAATTCTTTTTTCTTCATTTTCAGCTGATTCCCAAACGCCTCTGTTTGTGGGGAACAAGGCTCCCAAGGTTCCTTTGGTGGGCCAGGCTGAATACAGTGGGGAGGCGAAGGAAGAGGTGGAAGCGGACACTTCTCTGATGGTGTGGAACGAACACTATCCGTTTGGTGAGCTTATGTGTGTAATCGCGCTTTGAATCTTGAAAACCAGTCCCATCAGCGACAATGACCCCACAACACCCGGTGTCAAAACCAGTCCCAGGGAAACAAAAATCAGTGAAAACCACAATATCAGAGCTTCTGTTAAACAATTTATCAGTCCTAGCAAAACCAGTCCCTGGGACTGACAGGTCAAATTGTTTTCAGTATTTTGGTTTTGCAACCAGTATTTTACTGATTATTACCAGTAAATGCGATCACTGGTGTGTGACTAGAACAGAACAGGTGGCTGTTCCGTTAGAGCAGGGGCCTCGAGCGCTTCAGGAAATTTGGCGAAAAATGTCTAAGAAACGACTTTGCCGAAAACTTTTGTAAGCATTCTCACCACAGCTGTTTCTGGAGGAACATTTAGTTCATGTATATTTTCAGAAGTTTTTTCAAGCCAACTTTAGTTTACCATAAGTAACTTTTCATAAATAACAGTCAAGAATATGTTGTAGTATGTGTGTAAATTAGTTTTATTCAGTTAAAATTGCTTGATTTTCACTCATGGGCAATTTTAGTTATGTTTGCGATACTAACTGAATTGTTTAAGAACATTTTCTACTAAATATGGTTCATGATGCTGCTCAACAAAAATAGTTTTTGCAATTAATCTGATGAAGGAAATATATTTGAAATACTATGTAGAACATACAGCCAAAATATTTAAAGGACAGGCTAGATGCAATTTTTTAAATCTAAGATTTCTAGATTCAGCCTTTTAACTAAAATAGCTGGATTTTGTGTGTAGCCGAACAGCTGTGTCACGCTTCCTTCCCAGCATGAATACTGGTAACTATCACATGAATCATAAGAACAATGCAACTTTTTGTTTAACACTTTCACTCCCGGAACTATTTGTACTTTTAGCGAACAAGCTACCTAACTTTAAAAAAATCACTAAACATTAAATGATGCTGTAAAGACTATAATGATATAATGTTTTATTGAAGGAAAATGAATGGAGAACACAATTGTTATAATTTGCAATGTTGACTGTGTGAAATAACTCATTATCAGGAGGAGATAACCAAAATATTAAGAAAAAAGACAATTAAAAAACAAATTAGATAAAAAAATTAAGGATAATAAAAATTCAGGTCTGAACCACTTATATCATGATCGGGTTGAACAACTTCATAAGCTTTATTCCCAACACATTTTTCATAATTGTTATTGTCACAAACTTCAACAAATTTCATGTAGTTTTCTTGGCATTTACCTTCTGGCAGCCAGATTGACATGCTTGGCCACTTTGTGCTTTACAAAATGCCAAAAAAAAACTCCATCAAAATCAACCCAAAATTTCCTGAGAAGCAGGTTCAGACCCTTCTCAAATCATGTCAACTAAAATGAAGGGAAGTAAATTAATCTTCTAAGATCTGGGCTACTGAATAGGTTATGCCTCGCCCCCTAAGTGCATTGAAACTCACTCCTGGGAGTGAAAGACTTAACTTCCGTGTTTTGAAGTCTCACAAGAACGAGACTCAAAATGGCAGCTCGACTAAACAAAACGGATGAAGACGAAATTTCTTTATTCAATATCAAATATAAACTGGATGATTTTCACAAGTTAATCTAACACAAATGTTTTTTAGTTGTTTTTTCTCTCCATTTTTTCATCATGTTAGATGGCATAAAAATAGTGCAATATTAATTTTCTGCACACAAATATATATGTGAATGAAAGCAAAATCTATCCACAGTCTAACAAAGAAGTATGGTTTATGAACTCTTTCTTTGTACCGGAAGTGATGAATGAGCTTTATGGGCCTGCTACACCACATATGATTCTGTGTCAATGCGATGCGATTGTGACAATGCGATTCATTATTCACGTGAAATACTTCCGCCTAAAAATAATTCTACTACTTTCGCTCTCTATACTCAGATAGACACCGTACATGAATTTCAGGTGAATCATGATGACTCGCATAGTCACAATCGCATCGCATTGACACATAATCGTATCTAGTATAGCAGGCCTTTTAGAGTTACACAAATTTAGTCAATGTTTAGCAGAAATTATTTGGTTTTTTTTGGCACCCCGTGAGTCAAAACGCCCTGCGCATTCTGCCTTGAAACTCACCCCAGATTTTATGCCCTTAAAATCAAGGAGCCGCTGTAGCTCAGTTGGTTGAGTCGCTGGCTCATAATGTGTCAGGTTTGCGAGTGCGTGGGTTCGAATCCAGCTGAGGTCACAGTGGTGTGTCCTTGGGAAAGGCACTTTACTCCTATTTTCCTCACTCCACCCAGGTGTAAGGATGGGTACCTGACGTCAGTTGGGGAAAACGTCCTTCGGATGAGACTTAAATTTAAAACCGAGGTCCCGTGTGCGAACGCATGCACAAAGAAGATCTTGCACACGTTAGAGCCCATTCCAACTAAATCGGTAGGAGTAAGCCATACTGTGCCAGTGGAATGGATGACACAAACTCACATAGCATGCATCCTGTGTGCCAACTGCAGTCTAAATGAAGACTTTGGGCGTGGGCAGGATAAACATCCCCAATAGGAAGAAGAGGAAGAAATAGAACTTCAATTATTTAAGAAGACTTATTTGGCACAAAGTCTCAATAACTCAATAACCTCAATGATGTGTGTGTGTGTGTGTGTGTGTTTTATGTACATGTGCGCAAGTGTGTGTATGTATGTGAGATAGAGAGAAAGAAAGTGTGTGTGCGTGTGCGTGTGCACAAGTGTGTGTATGTATGTGAGACAAAGAGAGAAAGTGTGTGTGTGTGTGTGTGTGTGTGTGTGTGTGTGTGTGTGCGTGATTCATAAACTTGTTATGGCACAACAAACTTTGTAGGTGTGCATAGATCATTTTGACGGTTATGTGTGTGTGTGGTTATGTGTGTGTGTGTGTGTCTGTCTGTCTGTCTTTGTATATGTCTGTCTGTGTCTGTGCATTGTCTGTCTGTCTGTGTCTATGCATGCGTGTACGCGTTTGTCCTCAGACATGGGCTACTATCTGTACCCTAATCGTCTACTGGAGGATCGGGTGGACCTGAATCTGACGCCCCCTGAGGAGGAAGGAATCATGGACGTTTTGCCTGCCTCTCTGTGGATATGGTGGTCAGTCAGTGTGCATGTGTGTGTGTGTGTGTGTTGTGCGTACGCTCGTGCACATGTGTGCCTCCGTTTCTGTTTTTTTCTTCTTCTGTATTTTGTGGTCTCTGTCACTAGTTTTTTTTGGTTTTTCTCTTCTTCTTTTTCTAAAGCCGGGGATCAGAACTGTGTGTTTCCTTAAGTGTGGGAAACTCAGTTGTGGGAATCTTGTTTTCTACTTTTCACTCAGTTCCTCTCCTGTACATTGACCTGAACATGTATTCTCTCTCTGTGTCTCTCTCTCTCTCCCCCCCCCCACCTCCCCTGGCAAATCAACCAACGGTAATTCATCCTTTGCTGCTCTGTCAGTAGTTTAGGTATTATTTTCATGGGTGAAACTGAAAGTAGTCCAAGCATGCTCCTGAAATCAGGATTGAAAAACCCGATGGAAAGAGTCTTCAGAGCCATCTTGTCCTGGGAACCAAGATCTTAAACACTCAAACATGTCTGCCAAAATTCATGGCAGATTACCCCCTTCCCTGCCCAGTCCTGTGTCTGCTACCTGGTGTATGATGTCATTGATGATGTCATAACATTTTATGTCATAGTCCTGGAATTATGGTGGTTTTTGGTTTGTTTTTTCTGACTCTAAGGCGCACCTTTGTATAAGGTGCACCCCCCAAATTTTACAAATTGTGTTTAACTAAAATCCAGTTAAATCACTTTCGTTGATAATGTGAGAAACTTTGTTCCATTTGGCAATTTAGGTGTTTGCCACTTAGTAATTTTTTTCCATTTTTTTTATATATATATAAGGCACTGTCAACAGGTAAGGCGCAAGGGTCAAATTCCAGTTAAAAAAACAAAAAACAAAAAAACGTTGCACCTTGTATTGAGAAAATTATGGTACCTAGACCTACATGTACTACCGTATTTTTCAGACTATAAGGCGATGCTTTTTGCCCAGTCTGAGATCCCTGCAGTTTATAATATGGCTGAAAACATAGTAATGAAATAGAGTAAGAAAATCGGAACTCTGAGTCAAATTGTTTTTTGGGGGGGTGCTTCATAATCAGGTGCGCCTTATAGTCCTTGAAATTTTGGGGGTAAGTGTTCTTATGACTGTTCTGAGTGACAATGTGGCCAACGTTGTGTGTGCAGGAAGGAAGTGGCAGCCATCAGTATTCTTACTGCCGTGACCTTTCACCTCGTCATCACGCGCATATTTTACCGCCGCACTTTCATTAAGGTGAGTGCCACTTACAGGGGGGTAAATCTTTACAGAACACGCCAGATTTCCGTTTTTTGGGGGGTGCTGAAACTTGTGTGGCTTCCGGAGTGCAAAAACTTGTGGCTTCCTAAATTTTGGAAGCCAATTTGTATGGTAGTCAGGTTGATAAAGTGTGAACAACTCCCCCACCCACCCCCATTGTCTATGAAACTGTTTTTATAATGACATTTTCTTTTTACTGTCATAATTTTTTGACAGAAAAAAAAATTGCTAAATAAAAAGAATAATATTTAGAATGTAGAGAGAGTAACATTTAAATGGAAAAAACACACAAAAACTTAAAACTTTCAAAACATTTCCACAAAGTATGTATATATTAGGCTGTTTATTAATCATAGGATTCCCCCAAGATGCTCACATTATAATCTGTTTCACCTTTTAGAATTGGGATCACTCGCGAGATTCATCATAGCATTCATTTTTGCGATTTTATCCAATATACCTTTCATAAATTGAAATAAAGTTGTCTCTTGACAATACTGTGGGGATACCGGGGGGTCTTTCGTAAAAATAGTTCCCCCACCTTCTGGAAGTTCTGTGCCTGTAACTTCCTCTAATCTGCCACTCTCTTTGACTCCGCCTTTTCCCTTTGCTTTCTATCATCTACTATCTCTCTGACTTATGGGCCCATTCTACTGCCTTTTTTTCAAAAACTTTTTTCCAATATATTTTTTTCTCCTTTGAGCTCCTCCGAAATCAGAATGTGTCGGCTGTACACAGCGGGGAGACCAGTGAAAACTGAAAACCGGACACATACGTTCCTTACCCATTATGGCCATATGGCCTGGGAATGCAGAAGAAGAAGAAGAAGAAGAAGTGCTCTGTGTGAGTGCTTTCTGATTTGCTCTATTTGACCGTTATCCTTCAGGACAACTCCAGCAGTCTAGAAAGCAAAGAGAGCACTGGGTCTCTAGTCTCCAACGACAGCCTACCCACCCTGGCAGATGCGGACAAGGAGTTCAAGTCTCGCTTTGCCGACGAGTTTGAGTGCCTAGAGCAGCTGGGTAAAGGGGGCTACGGCATCGTGTTCCGAGCCAGGAACAAAGTGGACGAGCAGGAGTACGCTGTCAAGAGGATAGCGCTGCCCAACAGGTGATGAAAGCGCTTAGAGCTTAACTCACTCGGGACTGGCTGAATTATCTCCCCTTCTTCTGTGGGGACTTGGCATTCGACTAGGTTCGTAAAACAATCACCCAAACCAAGCTATGAAGAGTTAGGCATCAATATTTTCAGACGAGATTAGCAACACCATGCACTGAACGATCGTAAAATTTTAGATTCCATACCTTCGTCGTTTGTCTCCTATTGACAAAAACAGCTAACACATAGAAAGAAGGAAAATTTCACATTCTGATAGTTGACCCCCCCCTCTACAGCCAAAGCTGAATGTAAACTATGCAGTGATTGGTTGATTTCAAGAGAGGCAAGGTCAAAGCAAACTGAAAGTAGGTTATGACGTCGCGCTGGAAAGCTGGTTACACGCCAGAAATCAAAACCTCTTCAAAACTCCTATGAGCCGGATCAGGGCCATTCGTCCTAAACGGTTGTGCGAGCCATGAGCCGGCTCCGGCTCATTTGTCCCGAGTGAGTTAATGCATTTTCTTAAATAAATAAAGTGGGAGAGAGAATAATGGTTTTGATTTTTTAAAATCTGATTGATCAACTTTGTATTTGATATGTTTTGTTGTTGTTGTTTTTTGTCCACAGAATGATGTCATTCTTAGTTTTCAACTAAAACTTGGAGTCAGAGGAAATGCGCTTTGCTCCGAGATAAGCTCCTTTGCATGGCTTTTCAGTGCACCATGTTTTACGGCGCACCTGATTCAGATTACAAGGCACACCCCACAAAATGTACACATAATTCAGATTTTGTTGTTATAGTTTCTTACTATATTATTATTATTTATTTTTTAAAATTTTTAATCCTCATTTTTTTATTACACATTTTTTTCCATTTTACAATTTTTTTAGGAAACATACATGCACATATACAGAATAGTAATCATTTTGATAACATGACAAAAATGACACACAACATTAAATGTAACGAGGACAAAAACAACAGCAACAATGGTAGTAATAGTAACTATGATAGTGGTGATTGATGACAACAACAACAACAGCAACAATGATAGCAATGACAATGAAGATGACAACAACAGGATGAACAACAATGATAGCAACAACAATGATGATGACAATAACATGATGAACAACAATAATAGTATTAATAAGTAAATAGTAACAAATAATGGTAATAAGCACTATATTATTATTATTATTATTATTATATATCAGTCACATTATAAGGCGCAGGGGTCTCAGTCTAGGAAAAAAGTATCACTTTATTGTCCGTAAAATACGGTAATCTATATCACATAATTTTTCTGTACAAAAAAAACCCACAAGAAACACACAAAGCTGTGATAAGAAAACAAAACGTAAAGAAGCCCATTTTTCGCTCTGAAGTGAGCTTCCTCTAGGTGAATTATTTCTTTTAAAGTTTTCCTTTTTTTCGTCGGAATGATCATCTGGCATCAGAATTATCAGAGGATTCCAGAGGATTAAGAATTTCTGACAGAGGATTGGCTTCTTTGTCAGAGGTTTTGCCTTTTAACTCCTTGACTGCCACCAACGTATTACGTACTGACCTGATGACATCACTGATGATGTCATCAGTTGAAGAGGAATAACTCTGATATGCTGGCATTTGCTCTAACACAGTCAAGAGAGTTATATCCCCAAACCATTTTGCCAGATTGGCTCTTATCAGTTGTCCTTTTTATGGCATGATTTGCCCAATGATTTTTTGTTTAATTTCCTCTGGCAGTCAAGGGGTTAATTGAGTGTTATCCTTTGTGTTAAGTAGCATTTTAAAGTGATTTATCCCTATATTAAGCCTTTTTGGTGGTGTTCAGAACTGATTTCAGTGTTGTCCCGCTTCAGTCCAGGGCCTTGATGGCCCTTTTACCGTGGTTGTCAGAGGATTGGACTTCAGACTATTCTAGCTTCTGATGCCTGGATCATGTACCGTGTTCAGGGACGGGGCAGTGAAGAAGAAGATGCTGCGCGAGGTTCGAACCCTGGCCGTGCTGGACCACGTGGGCATCGTGCGCTACTTCCACTCCTGGATCGAGGACCCCCCGCCCGGCTGGCAGGAGGAGCGTGACAGGCTCTTCAGGGACGTACTGGGGTAAGGGGGGGAAACCTTGCCATGCTGGTTACCAGGTTAGGTACACTATAGTCACAGAGGCGTCTGTGAAATTCGGGTTGCTCCCACCTGGAGAGTGCGTCGCAACCAGAGGCGCGCCACCCAATTTATATAAAAAAAATTTGCATGCAATTTTTGTGTGACTGATGAGGAAGGAAGGGTGGGGGGGTAAATTTTGACCAAATGACAACTTTTTCGTTGCCACTGGGTTTAGCGCGTTCTAAGTGCATGAGCACACGGGACCTCGGTTTATCGTCTGATCCGAAAGACTCCACGTTCAGACCGCAAGGCCTAGTGCAAAGTGAGAGGAAAAATCCCCAGTACCCAGGTTGGAACTGGGGTTTACTTGACATGAAGCGAAGGCGCTACCACTGTGCCACTCTGCCATGTTTTAGGATAAAAGCCGTGCTCACACTATCCTTTTTAGCTGGAAGAAAATGAGGCTTTACACTACTCCTTGCTGACATGAAAGGGCGATGATTTTAGGCCCGAACTGCTGATGCCCCCTGGTGACGAGTCAGGAGCAGATGATTTTTAGTGGCTATATACTTCTAGCTCCTGACAGGCAAGGGCGATAATCTTAAGTAGGGGGTGTTCGCATCTCAGGTCAAGAGACAGGGGCAGAGAATGTTCGGTATAAAGCCTCGTTCACTTGCGAACTCTGTTCAGCTACTTGCAGCTGTGTGCCATTCTCACTCTTGATCTTGATGCATTACGTTGGTAGAAGTCCAATTCGGGACATAAACGCCGGAGGGAAAAACTTGGGGAGAGCAACTCTTTTAAAAAAAAAAAGAAAACAAAAGGCCTATTTCTACTAATATGGCCCAACTAGCCAGGTCCCGCGGCAAGCTTTGGCTGTGTTCCCACAACTGCCTTCAGAGTGAATTGGAAGTAAGTAGTGCAGTCGCCAATTCCTTCCGACCTGGTTGGAAGGGTTTCACCCCACCAAAATTTGCATTTGTGGTTTCTACTCACTCTGTCAAAAGAAAGGAAAACTAGGGGAAAATGTCACAACCATTTTCATCCGACTTGGTTGGAGAGTGTGAGGCGGCTTTAACCCTTTCACCGCCAATGTCGCATTTTTGCACCACAATGACCCATGTCATTAAAACTCTTCAAATCAGGGTCTGTTATTCAATAATATTGTGTTCCTAAATTTGGGCAGTAAAGATTGGGATATTCTAATTAATCTAAATGTGTCAGAGAAATCCCACAATATTGTAGACAAAATCTTTTCTGTAGCCAAGTAAGTTTAATGGAAATTTTTCGGCTCAACGATGGCAGGCGGTGAAAGGGTTAAGGGGGATGCTATTCAGTGTTGGTTGGCTGTTTTGCTGTTGTTGTTTCACTACTCATGCTAATCTGATGCCTGCCCCCCCCCCCCCTCCCCAGGAAGAGTGAGACAGGCAGGCAGTTCAGGGATATTATGGGGTGAGGGGGAAATCTTTCTGTTTCAGTATTGGTTTATATTGCTGGGTTTTGCCAAAGACTGTACAGGGGAAGATAAACATCCGGTCTCTTTTCCCTATATGAGTAGTGAGGACAGAAACACTGGTAATGTCCCTTTGAAACGTGACACCTTTTACACATCGATAGGCCAGTTGAATTCTCCGTTCAAGTTCCAGTCCGAGTTTTTGGATAGCCTCCACTGTGAATAGTGTACACGTCCGCACTAACGATAACTCTATCAGCCCGGTTCGCCGAGCTTTTAAGTAATCCATCTTACCCTTTTAGAATATCTTTGGTTTTGCTTCCTTTGAATCTGAACATTTTGTGGAAAGAATTAAAATTAAAAAAAAATGCGTGATATTACCATTGCAATCTTACATGTGACATGGCACAAAAAAGTCATTAATAGCCTGCATTTGAATGCTTGCCACATCATGCGCACTGTTGCACACTCATGCACAGACAGACAAACACATACATGCATGCGCGCACAAACACACACACACACACACACACACACACACACACAATCCTCATTCCGCCTGCTCAATATAATTATCCCAACTTTCATGTTAAAATCTATATGTTTAGTTTCTGTCTGTCCACAGAACCAGCGAAGGCCTCAGCCCTATGACAGACACCACTCTACCCAGCACCGACCATCCTGCAAGCTCCACGTCCCCAAAACCCCTCACACCAAACCTTTCAACGAGTCCATCCAAAGACAACCCTTCAACAAAGCGACGCTCCAGTCCGTCGAAACAGAACCCTTCATCAGTTCCATCGAAGCAGGCTTCGTCATTGTTGGCCGACATCATTCCTTTCAAACCAGAGCCGTGGGACCAAGACTTCAACTCCCACAGTGGGTCGGGAAGCAGGGAGTTTTCTACGCATTCCAACGTGGAAGGGTCTACAACCGATGAGAGTGGGTCTTTCAGCTTAGGGGGAGGGGACCAGAGAAATCTGGGGGGTGAGGGTGGGGAAGAGAGCAAAGATTCGTTCAGTGTGGTGTTTCAGAACTCTGAGGGGGAGCCTAGTTTAAGCGGAGGTGGGGAAGATGTGTCTTTTAGCGGCGACTCCTCTCTGCCCTTCAAGCACTATTCGTCAGAAAAGATCGGAGGGGATGTGTCTCACGTAAACACCAACAGTTACATTGGCTCTACGGAAGATTCGTTGAGCATCGTGTTTGAAGAATCTCGCAACAAATCAATCAGAGATTGCTCAGAATCGTCGAGTGTAGTGTTTGAAGACTCGCGCAGCAATGCGAACAAAGAGTGTTCAGAATCGTCAAGCGTAGTGTTCGAACACCCGCGCGGCAGCGAAGCGAACAAACCATCGACCGGCTCCGCCCACAGATATTCCAAATCTACGGCGCTTTCAGACAGCAGTTACGGCGGAAGCGTCGACGATAACGAAAGCGGGAACAAAGACGATAATATTAATAACCGCGTCACAGACTTTACCCTGTCGAGCCACAGGAGCGATGATGACAAACCCGCCAAGGAAGAGGCGGAGAAGGAAAAGCGGGTTGATGATAAAACGTTGGAGAAGAAGTCAGTGCCCAAGCTGTACCTGTACCTGCAGATGCAGCTGTGCCGGCTGGAGACGCTGAAGGACTGGCTGGTGTGCCACACACTCAACAGGGAGCGGCTGGTGGTGCTGGACATCTTTGAGCAGATCGTCAGCGCTGTGGACTACGTGCACGCCAAGGGACTCATCCACAGGGACCTCAAGGTAACAGCCTCAGTGGTTGGTTGGTTGTTGTCTTTTTGTCCCATCTTCTCTGCCGTACAGTGGCGTTGCTCCCACGCCGCTCAACAGTCTTCATCTGATCAGATATCAAAAGCTTTTTACTTCTATTTTTTTTTTTTTTTTTAACTCACTCAGGGTGAATGAGCCGGATCCAACTCATGGCTCGCACAACCGTTTAGGACGAATGGCCCGGCTCCGGCTCATAAGAGTTTTCAAGAGGTTTTAATTTCTGGCGTGTAACAAGCTTTCCGGTGGGAAGTCATAACCTATTTTCAGTTTGCTTTGACCTTGTCTCTCTTGAAATCAACCAATCATTGCAGACTTTACATTCAGCTTTGGTTGTAGAGGGGGGTCAAAGATCAGAATGTGAAATTTTCCTTCTTTCTATGTGTTAGCTGTTTTCGTCAATAGGAGACAAACGACGAAGGTAAGGAATCTGATATTTTACGATCGTTTAGTGCATGGTGTTGCTAATCTTTTGTGAAAATATTGATGCCTACCTCTTCATAACTTGGTTTTGGTGATTATTGTACGAACCTAGTCGAATGCCCAGTCCCCACAGAACAAGGTGAAATAATTCGGCCAGTCCCAAGTGAGTTAAACCACAGTAAATACTCAGAAAAGTCTGTTAAGAGCTGAAAAAAAATGGTTGTACTTGTAGGAAAATAGTACAGTTGTTTGTCCTTTATTAATTGTAACATCTTAATCAACAGCTGTTCATTTGTTAAACCATTTGCAAACAGATATTAGAATGAGTTGACCCTCAACTTTGTGATACTAATATAATTTGGACGCAGATTTTTTTTTTTTTCCATTATAGTCCCGTCAACAGCTACGGTCATCTCAGGACTGTCACTGCGTAAAGTTTGACCACTTAGTACAAAACACTCATCAATGTATCTTACCAACGTTCAACAACCTGTACAAAACATACAGTACAATTCATAACATGACACCTCCATCATTGCACCCTATAAGTCCACACAGTGCTGGAAACGTTGAGCCACTCTACTCTATTTATCGGATCTAGGTTAAAAAAACAGTAAAAAAGGATAACAAATACATACTAGTAAGCTAAAATACATAAAAAAGGCTATATAAGCAACAAGTATGCACTGCAGAATGGACAGCAGGTGCCCACTCAAGTGGGCAAGTATCGCGTGTGGACGCCAGTGTACAATGAAAAAAACCTGGCATGTCATAAATTGTAAAAAGGAAAAACGCGGAAGGGTTTTATAGAAAAAATGCAGGTGAATGGACCAATAAGGCAGAAAAAAGAAGACGCCAGAAAGCAAAAAGAAGAGAAAAGGTAGAGTCAAAGAGAGTGATAGAGTAGAGGAAGTTACTAGCATAGAACTTCCAGAAGAAGGGGGAACAATTTCTGCTGAAAGACCCCCCGGTATCCCCACGGGAGGGCCCTAACCACATAAGCCAGCCTAAGCCGTTGCCCGCCTCCTACAGGTTTTGGTTAAATTAAAGTCTGAGTGTTGTGCCTGACGAATTGTCTAAGTCCTCTGTCTTTGTTCCTGCGGGCAGCCGTCCAACATTTTCTTCGCTCTGGACAACACGGTGAAGGTGGGCGACTTTGGGCTGGTGACCGACCCAGAGGATCATGGGATGACAGGGTCATCGGCAGATGCGCCGTCCGACAATGCGGCGTGCAGCGGAAAGGTCTGTGCCAAACACACCGCCGAGGTGGGCACCCAGCTGTACATGAGCCCTGAACAGGTAAAATAATGATATATATTGAGTTGTATTGTACAATGGCCAACTTAGGACGATAATTTGACCACCAGGGGGCAGTCAAACCGGTAGGGGCTTAGCGCATGATATTCTTAGTTGGGTGTAGTGAGAGAGGGAGATGGGCCCCACCCTCTCTCTCTCTCTCTCTCGATGATTTGACCGCCAGGGGGCAGTCAAACTGATATTCTTAGTTGGGCGTAGTGAGAGAGAGAGAGAGAGGGTGGGGCCCATCTACCGGTTTGACTGCCCCCTGGCAGTCAAATCATCGTCCTAAGTTGCCCATTGCATGGAATCAATCTATTGTCACAAGAGAATAATAATTGTCTGTAAAATGTGTGCTTCTCTCACCTGTGCTGGGATCGCAGAAGAAAGGATAGGGACACTAACCTTCTCATTCCCATAGCATGAATTATAATCTCCTATTCCCAGACTGAAGTTCAAAAATTCCCATTGAGGACGAAGTAGTAGGCCTGTAATAGCTTATTATTGGTAGGATAAAAGTTATCACCAGTTCCCTCATGTTTTTTTGGGGAGAATAATGCAATTCCCTGCTATGAAGTTGAGGTCGTATTGCATGACTTGAGGGTGAATCAGACCTATAAGCGTTTGTTTTATTCTCGTTCAACATTTTAGATATAAATTTAATGAGTACACAATTTTCACTTACCTACTTACGGTAAAAATTTACAATAAAAAAATCAAGCGACTCAGCCTTATTGGGATGCCCTTATTACGCAATGAAAAGAACACGCTGACGTCAAAGCAAATTGTTCTCCACAATTGTGTCAATAGCAGTAGCAAACGCCACAAAAAAGAATGCATGTTGCACAAAATCGATTTGTGTTTTTTTTATCATGGCAAATTAATCAAATTGTCGATTGTGGCCATGCAATTGCAAGGCAAAGAAGAAGAAGAAGATGCATGTTGAGTGCATATTTATATGCAATTGCAAGGCAAAGAAAAAGAAGAAAGGCATGTTGAGTGCATATTTATATTAAAAAAAAACCACAAAAAGTTTTTTTCTGGATATTTTCCTTCATTTTCCCGATCCCCTTTTCTCACCAGATCCAGAAGAAGCCGTATGACCAGAAGGTGGACATCTTCTCACTGGGGCTGATCTTCCTGGAGTTGCTGATGCCCTTCTCAACGGGCATGGAGAGGGTCACCACCCTGCAGAACGCCCGCAAAGGACTCTTCCCCGAGAGGTTCTCCAGGGAGCTGCCTGTGGAGGTAGGGTGAACACATAAGCATCTAGGTGAATGTAGTTAATAATATTAATAATACATAGCATTTATATAGCGCCTTTCTTTAGAATTAAACTCAAGGCGCTCACATTCACTGATTCACACGCAATTGGGCTAACATACACTATCATTCTGCACATTCATTCGGCCATCATCTAACCTACGTGAAAGTTACAGAGAGATTTGAAACAGATGAGTCTTGAGTTGGGTTTTGAAAGCGGGAAGTGCTGATTGGTGACGGAGGTGAACAGGCAAGGAGTTCCAGACAGTGGGGGCGCAAAAACTAAAACTGCGCTGTCCAAAAGACTTTAAATTCACTTTAGGAACTTTCAACAGTTTCGCATGGGAAGATCGGAGTGAGCGAGAAGGAGTGTAAATTTGGAGAGCACCCGAGAGTTAGTTCAACTAAGAGTGCTCCTGACTGAAATCGGGGTTGGAAAAGCTGATAAAGAATCTTCAGGATTGGCCTAATCTTCAATCTTGTCATCCAGATCCACGGTCTTAGTGGTTAAAATCAAACATTTCTGCCAACATTGATGGCAAAGTAAAACAAGATGATAGACATGCATGCAGTTCTAACATCCCAGCCCCCTTATCCTGTATACACAGACACACACACACACACGTACACACATTGGAAATTATTTTTAATTTAGTGTAGAGTGGTAGCGCGTTCGCCTCGTGTCAAGTAAACCCGAGTTCGAACCTGGGTACAGGGGATTTTTCCTCTCACTCTGCACTAGGCATTATGGTATGAACGTGGAGTTTCGGATGAGACAATAAACCGAGGTCCCATGTGCCCATGCGCTTAGCACACGTTAAACCCAGTGGCAACAAAAAAGTTGTCATTTGGTCAAATTTTAACCACCCCCACCTTCCTACCTCATCAGTCACGCAAAATTCGCATGCCAAAAAAAAAAAAAGGGTGGCGCGCCTCTGGCTGCGATGCACTCTCCAGGTGGGAGCAACCCGAATTTCATAGAGACGCCTCTGTGACTATACAGTACCAAATTCCTAATACCTAATGCGGTCACCACTTAATGAATGGGAAGATTCAGAGAACATTGAAATGTGTCAGTTCAAGATTGAGAGTATGTTATACTTTCAGTTTCACCCATGCATAACTAAGGGTGCAAAGTTAGTCATAGAGGATCTTCAAAATCAGGGGGTGACAATCAGTGTGTGAAATATGTATCTGGATTTTTACTTTTAGGTGAACATTTTCTACTGAAATTTACGCTAACATTTTCTATGTTTAGTGACATGCTGGTCTCAAACCCAGTGCATCAGATGTAAGTTTTGAGTGTCAAAGATGCACAGATACATGTATATGTGCATAAAAATTATTGCTGTTGTATGTTCTAGACTAACGTCCTATTGTTTTTAAATTTTTCTCTTTTTTAAAAATATTTTTTTTAAACAGGTGCTACTGAAAAAAAGATGTTGTTTTCACACAAAAAGTTGATTTTAGAGTGCTTACAATTACAATGAGGCTTTACACTACTCCTTGCTGAGACGAAAGGGCGATAATTTTAGGGCCGAACTGCCGATGCCCCCTGGTGACAAGTCAGGAGAAGATAATTTTCTGTGGCTATATACTACTAGTTCCTGACAGGTAAGGGCGATAATCTTAAGTAGGTGGCGTTCGCATCTCAGGTCTCGACACAGGGGCAGAGAATCTTCGGTATAAAGCCTCATAGAACAAGTGCTAACAATGGAACAATTTAGATGTTGTTTTGACACAAAAAGTTATGAGGGGTGGTTTCAGAGTGCTTACAATTCAACACGTTAGATTTTGTTTTCACACAAAAAGTTATCACGCTTGATTTCAGAGTGCCGAGTGGCACAGAGGTATCGCGTTCGCCTCATGTCAATTAAATCCGAGTTCGAACCTGGGTACATGGGATTTTTCCTCTCACTTTACACTAGGCCTTACGGTCTGAACGGTCTTTCGGATGAGACGATAAACCGAGGTCCTGTGTGCCCATGCACTTGGCACACGTTAAACCCAGTGGCAACGAAAAAGTTGTCATTTGGTCAAAATTTACCCCCCTCCCTTTCCTTCCTCATCAGTCACACAAAAATTGCATGCAAAAAAAAAAAAATTATGTGGTGCCCCTCTGGCTGCGACGCGCTCTCCAGGTGGGAGCAACCCAAATTTCACAGAGCCGCCTCTGTGACTATGATTGTATAAAGTACCTAATAATAATACCAATTACAATTGAACAAGTTAGATGTTGTTTTCACACAAAAAGTTTAACCCTTTCATTGCCACTGTCGCCTCTTGGCATCACAATGATTTAACACCCATGTCACTAAAAGGCATCAAATGAGGGTCTGCTGACCAGTGACCTTATGTTCTTAAGTTTGGGAGGTAAGGACAGGCCCTGTTTTATGCATGTCACAAAAGGACCCCCAAATATTGCAGATGAAATCTTTTCTGTACCCAGGTAAGTTTAACCCTTTCACCGCCAATGTCGCATTTTAGCACCCCAATGGTTTAACACCCATGTCACTAAAAGGCATCAAATCAGGGCCTGTTATCCAAAGACCCTATTTTCTTAACCCCTTGACTGCCAGAGAGAATTAAAGAAAAAATCATTGTACAAATCATGCCATGAAAAAGACAACTGATAGACCCATTCTGGGAAAATGGTCTGGGGATATAACTCTCTTGACTGTGTTAGAGCAAAAGCCAGCATATCAGGGTTATTCCTCTTCATCTGATGACATCATCAGTGATGTCATCAGATCAGTACGTGATGCGTTGGTGGCAGTCAAGGGGTTAATTTTGGGAGGTAAGGATAGACCTAATGTTACATATGTCATAGAGGAATTAGCAATATTACAGACTGAGTTTTTTCTGTACCCAGTTAAGTTTAATGGAGAGGAATTAGCAATATTACAGACTGAGTTTTTTCTGTACCCAGTTAAGTTTAATGGAGAGGAATTAGCAATATTACAGACTGAGTTTTTTCTGTACCCAGTTAAGTTTAATGGAGAGGAATTAGCAATATTACAGACTGAGTTTTTTCTGTACCCAGTTAAGTTTAATGGAGAGGAATTAGCAATATTACAGACTGAGTTTTTTCTGTACCCAGTTAAGTTTAATGGAGAGGAATTAGCAATATTACAGACTGAGTTTTTTCTGTACCCAGTTAAGTTTAATGGAAAGTGTTGGCTGAAAAATGTCTGGCGTTGAAAGGGTTTTAAAACGGGTACACACAGTACACGGATTCCACTCATTCGGGCTCCTTTCAGTTTTTCACAGAGATATTTGTTTCAAGTTATTTCTTTTAACCCTTTCACCGCCAATGTCGCATTTTTGCACCAAATGGTTTAACACCCATGTCACTAAAAGGCATCAAATCAGGGTCTGTTATCCAAAGATCCTATTTTCTTAATTTTGGGAGGTAAGGATAGGCCTAATGTTATACATGTCACAGAGGAATTTGCAATATTGCAGGTTTTGTCCCCTCTCTACCCAGTTAAATTTGATGGTATCTTTTGGCTGAAAAATGGCAGGCGGTGAAAGGGTTAACAGAGGCAAATATTCTTATCATTGATTGTGGTTAGGGATAGGAAAAGACCTTACAAGTGGTATGCCACCATAAAACAATGTAAGCCTAATGGATAAAACACTTTAAATTGGTTTATGCTGGTGGTGAGGGTTAACAAAAGGCATGAACTGAAAAGAGCTGAGAAAAGCTACTGTGGTGTGGTTGCAGAGTGCCCTGGTGAGGCAGCTGATGTCCACCAGCCCCCAGAGGAGGCCCCTGGCCCAGGAGATCCTGGAACACCCCCTGCTGCAGGACCTGCCCGCCCCCCGCAGGACCCCCGCACCCCGCTACCGCACCATCTCCTCCTCCAGCAACCACTCCGACCCCGCCCTGACCTCTGAACTTTGACCCGCTGTCGTTGACCATGAAATCCCTGCTTTTGACCGCATTTCAAACTAGCTTCTTGAGGAGCAATGGCAATGGCAATATTTCTCCTATGTCTCCAAGCTCTCCTATATAAGCTTTCTAGTTTGTCCTTCTTTCATCTTCTTAAAATAAAATTATACATAATCTGTATCGTTAAAAATTCGGGACTTCCCTGGAGTTGCACTGCCTCCGGGCATTGCCTCCATCTTTATATCTACTAATGTCCCATATGTGTCTGTTTCAGACCGGAGGACATTAAACAGATTTTCATCCTTCTTTCACTCCAATAGGGCATTTGCCACGAGTGTTCGTTCTCTATACTAGACTACTAATTTGCACGCACTCATTCTGTCCGAGTTACGCTGACCTTTCTAATTCAACTCGGTGAAATTCAAGGTTGCCCTCACGTGGCAAATGCCCTATTCAAAACGGTAGAATTTTAACTATCTTGATTTATTAAAAACTTCAGGACTTTCCTGGTATTGCAGTACCTCCAGGATCGTCCCACTATCTTTATAGTTATTAATGTCTCATATGTGCCTGTTCCAGGCCAGAGGATGTTACACGAAATTTCACTTCTTTCACTCCTCTGATTTTTCATGATTGTGTGATGCCACTCTTTATGAGCTCTCTGCACTGGCCTTCCATTTCTGATAGGATTGCAGGGCTCCCAATCGCCCTGCAAAACAAGGGGTCCCAGGGACTCCTTCACTTACAGCATAGAGGGTCCTAGAGGCAGGATAGAGGGTCCCAGTGGCATAGCGAATGCTAAAAATAATTTTTCTAGTGCATCCCTGGGACCCCCTGCACATTCCTTTAGAGGGTCCTTTAGAATTTTAGTACTTCATAGACCCCCAAATGGGGAGCCCTGGGATTGGCTGGGGAACTTTATGTAATTGTCTTTTCTAATGTTTAAATCCCTGGTTATTTGCACCATCATTGTGTTTTCACACACTGTCTCATAAAGCACTGGTGTTACTTAGATCTATGCTAGTCACCAGCAGCTGTTACTAGTCACAAACAACTGCTGTGAATGTTTTTGTTGTTGTTGTTGCAAGGCTTCACCTATACCAAAGATATTCTAAAAGGGTAAGATGGATTACTTAAAAGCTCGGCGAACCGGGCTGATAGAGTTATCGTTAGTGGGGACGTGTACACTATTCACAGTGGAGGCTATCCAAAAACTCGGACTGGAACTTGAACGGAGAATTGAACTGGCCTATCGATGTGTAAAATG
>JAGGCT020002312.1:5000-34779 GCA_017654935.2 Phymorhynchus buccinoides
ATGTCACTAAAAGGCATCAAATTGGGGTCTGCTATCCACAGACCCTATTGTCTTCGTTTTGGGAAGTAAGGGTAGAGCTTATTTTATATATGTCACAGAAGAATCCCCAATAGTGCAGATGGATTTTGTTCTCTACCCAGGTCAATTTAATTGAAATTTCTGGCTGAAATATGGCTGGCGGTGAAAGGGTTAAAGCTTTCACTGCACTGACAAGCAACATGTTATCATTTTGGGAAATGGGATAGGGTTAATATCATCCCAGGATTATTTCCATCGAACTGAAAGAAGCAGACTTTGAGATTGAGGGTTGAGGGTGTGACGACTCTACAGGAAGTAAATACATTCAAAGAGTAACCCCCCCGTGGGTATACCGGGGGGGGGGGGGGGGGGGGGGTGGGGGGGTCTTATGTATAAATAGTTCCCCCACCTTCTGGAAGTTCTGTGCTTGTAGCCTCCTCTAATCTGTCACTCTCTTTGACTCTGCCTTTTCCCTTTGCTTACTGTCATCTACTGTCTTTCTGCCTTTACCAGGTCCATTCTCCTGCCTTTCTTAAAGAACCGCTTTCAAAAACATTTCCTCCAGCTGACGTCGGACTTGCTGGGCCTGTTTCTTAGGCGCATAACGGCAGCATGACGCATCTGCGTCCATAATTGACAGGAAACTGTCTGAGTGATCGAAGAAGAAGAAGAAGAAGGAAAAAAGAGTAATCACTTAGGGTTTTTTGGTGGGTTTTTTTTTTCCAACTCAGGGTTCGGGTTCGGAATGATGTACTTGCCAGCCATCGTCATCGTCGGCTACTACTTCGAGAAGCGACGAGCTCTGGCCACTGGGATCGCCGTCTGCGGGTCCGGCGTGGGCATGTTCATCATGGCTCCCCTTTCCGACCTCCTCTTGCAAGAGTTCGGCTACAAAGGGGCGCTACTCATCATCGCGGGCCTGGTCTTCAACGGCGCCATCTGCGGAGCGCTGATGAGGCCTCTGCCTTTAGCCCAGGTAAGGTTGTCCTTCTTCTTCTTCTTCTTCTTCTTCTTCTTCTTCTTCTTCTTCTTCTTCTTCTTCTTCTTCTTCTTCATTCCCAGGCCATATGGCCGTAATGGGTAAGGTCTTCAATGGCGTCATCTGCGGAGCGCTGATGAGACCTCTGCCTTTAGCTCAGGTAACGTTCTTCTTCTTCTTCTTCTTCTTCTTCTTCTTCTTATTCTTCTTCCCTTTCTTCTTCTTCTGCATAAGAAACCCAGGCCATTTATGGCCATTTAAATGAGTAAGGTAGTCCCTACGTATGTGTCCGGGTTTTTTTCAGTTTTCACTGGTCTCCCCGCGCGCTGCGTACAGCCAACACATTCTGATTTCTGAAGATCTCGAAGGATCACAATTATTTGGAAGATTAGAAAATCTAAAAGCCTGGAGAGGGGGAGGGAGAGAGGAGAGAGAGAGAGAGAGATGCGAGAGAGAGAGAGAGAGACAGAGAGTGAGAGAGAGAGAGAGAGAGAGAGAGAGAGAGAGAGAGAGAGAGAGAGAGAGAGAGAGAGAGAGGGGAGAGAGAGAGAGAGAGAGAGAGAGACCGAGAGAGAGAGAGAGAGAGAGAGAGAGACCAACACACACACACACGCACAGAGAAATAAATAAAAGAACGAAATACTTCCACGTCCATCACAATTCTCTTTCTTATCTCTCTCTCTCTTCAACAGGTCCAGGCTACCGTAGAATCGACCAGGAAAGATCAAGACGGCACGGCGACAGACGCGGAGGAGCCTCTGATGAAACCGGAAGCCAAAGAGAACGGAAATGACGTCACCAAACCAGATCCGCTTCCGGCTACTACGCCTCCGGTCTCCACTTCTACTACTACGCCACGTGCGCCCCCTATCGTCATCCTGGACGAAGGGAGACCATCCAACAGCAACAAAACCTCCTCTTCTTCGGGAAACAACAACAGTAGGGACGAGTTCGCGTTCTTCTCCGTCCCGAACATGGTCTACGCCTCGACAGGGAAAAATGACTCGAAAAGCCACGCCACTCATCTAGTAGGATCCTCCACGGGAGGGCTCCGGCAGAGATCCAACACGCTGGATCCCGCCGACCGGATCCGCCTCCGCCGGCTCGTCGCCCAAGAGGTCGTTCCGGAGATCCCCAAACCCGCCATGGCCCCTATCGGCTTGAGTTACATCGGGCTGTCCGACGCTCAGATCAACCGCGTGCGCGCCACAGTGGCTCACGCGAACGTCTCGCGCCGGGACATCTCCTTCATCAGCGGGAGCAAGCTTCACATCCCCGCGGACCAGTCGCTGTGGAGGAGCGCCCAGAGCATGCGCAGTTACCACTCCGCGGATCAGCAGCAGTCTGCAGTAGCGGAGAGCGTGCTGTGCTCGTGCCTGCCCGAGTCGGCGCGAGACACGCTCTCTGCAGATGCTGGATTTCTCCATCATGCGGAACAAGGCGTACGTGTTCATCCTGATCGGGAACGTGTTCGCCATGCTCGGGTTCTACGTGCCTTTCGTCTTCATGCCGGAGAAGGCCCTGGCGCTGGGCCTGTCTGGGGACAAGGCTGCTTTCTTGCTGTCCATCATCGGTGAGTTGAGTAATGGATGGTGTGTAGGTGTTTGTGTGTGTGTGTGCCTAACGTTGTGTGTGTGTGTGTGGTAGATTTTCGTGAATGTTTGTTTTCTCTCTCGTACGTGTTGTGTTGAAATCGTCCGTCCTTGTGTTGTTGTTGTGTTGGATGCTTTGTGAATACCTCTGGTTTTTTTTCTCTCTCGTTGTTGATGAAATCGTCCGTCATTGTCGTCGTCGTTGTTGTCGTCTCCCTCCTCCTCCTCCTCCCTCCTCTATTCCTCTTCCTTCCCTCGTCTCTCCTCCTCCTCCTCCTCCTCCTCCTCCTCCTCCTCCTCATCATCATCATCATCATCATCATCATCTTCATCATCATCTCATCATTAGTGTCTCATCATCATCATCATCGTCTTCCTCCTCCTCCTCCTCCTCATCATCATCTTCATCATCATCATCGTCCTCATCCTCCTCCTCCTCCTCCTCCTCCTCATCATCATCATCTCATCATTAGTGTCTCATCATCATCATCATCTCCATCATCATCATCTTCATCATCATCTCCATTGTCATCATCATCATCAGCAGCAGCAGCAGCATCATAGTCGTCGTTGTCCTCGATGTCTACGTGTATGCTGCGATCGTCACTGTAATGATGATGGTGATGATGATGATGATGATGATGATGATGATGATGATGATGATGATGATGATTATGGTGATGGTGATGATGATGATGATGATGATGATGATGATGATGATGATGATGATGATGATGATGAAGGTACGGGTCGATTATTAATGAGCCACCTATTAATCAACCGAACGTCTTTCCAATCTGAACAAAACTTGTTTCCTTTAGCGATCAACAACGTCTTTTGACAATGTTTACAAACTTGATAACGACGATCCCTCTTTCGTTTTTGTCTTTCTCCCTTTCGCTCGTTTCAGGCATCACCAACACAGTGGGTCGAGTGTTGACCGGGGTCCTGGCCAATCTCAACAAGATCGATTCACTGGTCATCAACAACATCGCCATGCTGGTGTGCGGGGTGGCCACCTTCCTCACCCCCTTCTGTAACAGCTACGAGCTGCTGTGCCTCGTCGCTGCTGTCTTCGGCTTGTGCGTGGGTGAGTCAGTCAAATGATGATGGCCTTACAATGGATGATCGATGGGTGAGGATGATGATCATGATGAGGAGAAGGGTGGTGGAGGTTGTGGTGGTGGTGATGATGATGATGACGGCGATGATGATGATGATGACGATGATGACGATGAGGATGATGATGACGACGATGATGATGATGACGACGATGATGATGATGATGATGATGATGATGATGATGATGATGATGATGATGATGATGATGATGATGATGATGACGGCGATGCTGCTGCTGCTGCTGATAATGATGATGATGATGAGGAGGAGGAGGAGGAGGGCTGACGACGACGATGATGACGAGGAGGAGGAGGAGGAGGAGGAGGAGGCCGACGAAAACGACGACGATGATGATGATGATGATGATGATGATGATGATGAGTGTGTCTGCTGCTATCTTCTTGTTCGTCTTTGCAAAGCGTCTTTGTTTGAATGCGTTATGAATGTTTAACGTGTGTGTGTGCGTTGTTGTTGTTGTTGTTGTTGTTGTTTGTGCCCTTTTTTGTGTTGTTGTTGTTGTTGGTTGTTGTTGTTGTTGTAGTTGTTATTGTTGTTGTTGTTGTTGTTGTTGTTGTTGTTTTATGATGGTGATGATGATGATGATGATGGTAATGATAACGCGACGATGTTTAATAATTTGGCCAGTTTGTCTCTTCTTCTTTCAGCGGCCTACATTTCGCTGAGTTCCATCCTGCAGTGCGACCTTGTGGATGTAGAAAAACTAATAAAAAATGTGGATGCTGCTGCTAATGGCAATAATGACGACGACGACGACGATAATGCTAATGATGCTTAATAATTTGACCAGGTTTTTTTTCTTTTCCCTTCTCCCCTTTCAGCGGCCTACATTTCGCTGAGCTCCATCCTGCTATGCGACATGCTGGGAGTGGAACAGCTGACCAACGCCTTCGGGTTCCTCACCCTGGCCAGAGGGGTGTCCTCTTGCGCCGGATCCCCCGTAGCAGGTAGGCCTAGTGTATGTGTAGCTGGGGGCAACTGGTGGATGCCTCGTGCCTCCATACGGGGAGCTGGACGACACCGCTCCCCCCCTCCCCACCCACCCACCCTCCACGAGTCTCTAGCTCTCCCTGTAGGGATACCAGGGCGGGGCGGTGAGTGTGGGTGGGTGTGTCTTTCGTAAAAAAATAGTTCCCCCACCTTCTGGAAGTTCTGTGCGTGTAGCTCCCTGTAATCTGCTACTCTCGATCTTCGATTCTCTCCCTTTGCTTTCCATCATCTCTACTACTGTCTATTGGCCTGGGACGGTATTCATGTATGTGATATATGAGACTTAGCATGATGTAGAAGCTCTTCCGTCCTATTAAATCCTATAGTACATTGGAAGAGCTTCTAAGTTAGCAAAATGCTAAGTCTCATGCTATCTCAACATGAATACCGTCCCAGTTCTCCAGTGCCTTGTTTTCAAAAACAAAACCATCTTCCAAAATAATAATCTATGGCTCCAACCCACCTGCGTGCGCATCTCGACCCTTCCAACGGAAGTGTCGCCATCTTAGTCCTTATTTGTGTGTAAGCAAAGTGAAAATGTTATCTAAATGTGTAAAGAAAACATCCAGATGTTATAAATACAGTTTAGATAAGTTTCGAATTGGAACAGCCAAATACGCAGCATCGATCTGGCATTTTTCAAACAAAGTTACTGACTAAGATGGCGGTCTCCCATAATATGGCGCTCCTTGTGGCCGGATATGACGACACGTGGGTACCAGCCATGTTTTCTCTCCTTTGAGAGCTCCTCCTAAATCGGAATGCGTCGGCTGTACGCCAGCAGGGGGGGGGGGGGGGGGGCACTGAAAAATTTGAAAACCGGACACACTAATTATGTAGCTTACCCATTATGGCCATATGGCTTGGGAAACGCAGAAGAAGAAGTGTACACGTACGCTGTAGTAGGGTGGGTGGGGCCAACAGCAACACGAGAGCTGTGTACAAGATGATTTTCTGCAATAGTAATGGAAAATCAAAGCTTGGTACGGTTTAGTCTCTTTGTGGAAGACTGTGTCTCGCGGAACGGGAAAGAGGGGTGTGGGGTGGGGGGAGTGCGGGAGTGTGCTGTGGTGTGGGTGGGTGTGGGGGGTCATTGTGGGGGGCTTTTAAATTGACTGGCGCTCAGTGCTGCAGCAAAAGGGATGGGTTGGCTGGCTGTGTCACGAGTTTGTGACATTGTTCTTCTGAACAGACAGAGAAAGGCACAGTCTACCACTCGATCTCAAAGGACCCCGAGATCTTTCTCCTTCTTTTCACCTAATCGAGACAACCTACTTGTGAAATCCGTGCAACCCGTGTTAGCTCTGACCTCTCGCGAGACTCCACATTCAACTGGCGACTTCGTGAGTTTTAGACCGGTCAAACGTCACTCCATATTTTTCCTTCAGTTAAGCAACATCGCTTCATCGCTTCATCCTTTGTCCACCTACGGCCGCCCAGTGCTGAGGTGTGGTGAGGGCCACGTCCCTGAAGGATCCTGTTATCAACTTTTTACCCTGCACGAGTCCTAGACGTGGGGATAGCGAAGCTACTGAGCTTCGGCTGACATCGTTTCTCCTCTTCATCCTCATCGCCATCTTCACCCCCTTTTTATTTGGTTTCTCATCGTCCTCCCTTCCCCGTCATCGTCCCTGGCGTTCACTGGAGTCCTGTAAGAAAGCTGTGGCCGGTCCGGAACCCCTTCCACCCGCTCGCGCTTACCCCGAGCCCTTGGCGAGACCACAGCTGCGACTGTCTTGTGGGGAGGATTCTTCTTCTTCATTCCGCCACTTGGAAGTTGATCCTGATCCTGATCCTGATCCTGATCCTGAGCCTGAGCCTGACCTGACCTGACCTGTTGCTGCCTGGTTGACCGCCCGGTCAACCGCTCTTTTCTCCGTTTCCGGCTGTGGGAGGCCGCCCGCCTTTCTGTCTGGCCCCGTGTTAGGCCCGATCTGTGGGCCTGTCTGTGCGTTCGGGCCAGGCTTCGACGTTCCTGTTGAGGAGTCTGGGGGCGACCTCTGCCGTCTCTCATCTTTTGTTTCTGCTGCTGTAGCCTGCCCCAGGAGGGGGAGCAGTTTTTCTACTGACTTTTGTTTTCCCCTTTGTCTTCTTCTTCGGACGCTCTGCTGTTTTGGTTGGACTTCTTTTCTTCGTCTGCCCTTTCGTCGTTTTTCCCTTCAATTTTGTGTTTCTGCTTACAAACTCTCTTTTATTTATTCAGTTAAGTTGCCGGCTTTAGTTTATTCTTTGGACAAACTTTTGAATGCCATGTATATTGTGTAGATAATTTGTTAAACATTGAGTGTATTGAATTGTGTAAGTGTGTGTGTGTGCTTGATTATAATAAATAGTCTTGTTTTGTATTGTACTTCTGGTGTGCGCGTGTGCCTTCTCCTGCGAGTTTGTCTGTCTGGGCGTGCGAGACTCTCCTCGGGGTTCGCGATTTGCCTCTCCCGATCTCTGATCAGGATCGAGCGGGGGATTTCGTGACACTGGTGATATGTTTGTATGTATGCTGTACCATTTGGCTGATCTGATTCCTTGGATCTCATCCTTGGGTCATTGGAGACGATCTTCAAATTCTCATTATGATCGGTTTTGTATTTTGAATAATATTCACTGTAATAAAAAAACAACTCAGAACTAGAGCGTGAAAAACGCTAGAATACCAGCCGCGCGGGAGTATTTACGGCCTCAGTGAACTCGACCTTCATCTTCAAAATTGGTCTGGATATCATAACTATCTAGAGTCCCCGCACGTGCAAACGTTCGAAATTTGATACACACCGTCTTTTATCAGACTAAGGGACGGGGGGGGGGGGGGGGGGGGGGGGCGAAGGAGGTCCGTGCAACCAAGCGCCGCCCCCCCCCCCTGGGCCGTTGAGTGAGAGAGTATCACAAAGCCATGATTCAGCGTTGTGGGTTCACGCCTGGCTGGTCCTGTGGTTAGGCTGGCTAAGGTACAGTACTTCTTTTTCTCCCTCCCATGTATAAATGTGCAAAAATATATCTTCGGCTCCAGTGACCTTGACCTTTGACCTATGACCTTCATTTCAAACTTGGCCTAGATATTCTTAGTACCTATCGGCATGCAATATTTGAGCGTCCTAGGTCCCTCCGTTCAAACGTTATCGTGTTTAGATAGATAGATAGATAGATAGGTATGAAAAATTTCAGTTTACTGCTGGCACCATTCCTCCAGCCTACAGGACTCAAAACTTTTAAACAATTTTCCTAGATAGATAGAGAAAAATCTCAGTTAATAGCTGAGCTCCGATCATGATCTTTCTTCTTCCTGCTCTTCCTTGCTTTGGTGTGGGCCCGTTGCTTTCTCCGTATTTCCTTCTGATTTCGGTGTTGATCCAGGGATGGCTGCATCTGCCAGAAGCCATTTTCGAAGGAACTCTTTTTTCAAGTATTGAGTGGAGAGCCATTTTGATGTCCAGAGGGGTGGAAGGTGGACGGTACACCCCACCCAGGTGGACTTCCTTGGCCCCCTGCCCATCACATGTCTCCATATGGGGTTTAAAACGGCAATACAGCTTTCACAGTTTTTGGCATTTGGGGCACTTGAAGTGAAGCCGATTTTGTTTTTACTTCTACCCTCTCACCCGCTTTACAGGTGGGTACTCATTGTTTCTGTTGCTACCCCCCACCTTTGCCCCTTCCTGGAGGGTGGCATGACCATATCAGCAGCATTTGTCGCTCTTGTTTCCTTGAGCTCAGACATATTGCATCCATTCGGCCTTTTCTTTCAACTAACTCATGCAATCGCCTTGCTGCATTTTTTATATCCTCACGTTAGATTTATAAAATTCCATACTCTTTGGCCTTCCTACAAAAGAAATTACTCGCATACAGCGAGTTCAAAACAGTGCAGCTCGCCTCATGCTGCATAAGCGCAAGCGTGATCATGTCACGCTACTTCTGAAGGAGCTCCATTGGCTCCCTGTGCAGTTCCGCCTTCAGTGTAAGCTGGCTGTCCTATCCTTCTGTCACTTTGAACAGACCCTTCCGCCTTACCTCTATAGTGCTCTTCACACCTACACTCCTTCCAGCTCACTCAGGTCCTCAAACACAAAACTTCTGAAAGTTCCAAAAACAAATCTAAAATCATTTGGTGGCCGCAGTTTCAGTTTCAGTGCCCCTGCTGTTTGGAATTCCCTGCCAGTCGATCTCCGTCATCAACCAACTTTCTCTGGTTTCAAAGCTAAACTCAAGACTCACTACTTTCAAAGCTCATTCAGTTTGTAAATTTTTCCTTCTTGATCTTGTACCTGTGGTAAGAAAGTTGGCTTCTAATGGCTACTAATCAACTACTGATTGTGGTTGATGAGTCGATGCTTACCCTTCCCGCACCCCTACAGCTGCGAGAAGTTGAAAGTAACTACTGATTACAGGTAATGTATTCATTCCCTAGTTTTTACTGGATTTCTGTCCATTTTACGATTCACGTTTAAAATAGAAACTTGATGCCTGGCAAGAAGATTTGTTTTACTGCGTGAAAACCATGGCTAAAGTAAACTTAAAAAAACCAAATTGTGTATACATGAGTGCATGCTTGTGTGTGTTGCATGTCTACTTGCATGTGTCATGATATTAATGGGTTTTTTGTTTATACAGCAGCACAGACCACAGACGACCAGGACAATATTATTATCTTTTGTGTATGCATGCGTGTATGCTTGCATGTTTATGTGCGTGTGTTGTGTAATGTTTTCTTAATTTGATACAGCACGCAGAACAAACCAACAATGCAGAGAATGATCAAATTATCATTATGGAGGACAGGACCGAGGACGACCCAATGGTTTTCTCAATAAATTTGTCACAAGTCTGGTTAAAAAATACCTCAAGCGTAGCCATAATAGGGTCATTCTCAGCTAAACAGGCCTTTCTATAAATTTATCTCCTTTCATACCCAGTCTGGTTGAAAATAACTCAAGTGTATCCAAACAGAACAAACCCAGTCACACGTGACCGGACATGTACAGGCACGTTCCAACATGACCAGTCAAGCTTGCAAGGAAACTTGAACAGACAGGTTCAAACATAACCAGTCACCCATGACCACCAAGTACTACCATAACAAATAGACCCTTATTGAATTTCAAACATTATGCTGATCATGTTGACAAAGAATGTCTCTAATTTGTTTTTTACAAAAAAAGTATACAGGGTGATTTTGTTATTATAGATAATTGTAATATTATATATACACTGCTTATTATTTACTCGTATAATTGACTTCTCGTCTACGTATTATACACTGCTATTTGCTTGTACATAATTATTATCGTAATCGATATTTTTTTTAAACTTTTTTTTTTACTCTGAGACTTTTAGACTCGCATACGTTTGGGGTTTGTTTTGCAGGGAGTATTAGTAGTGGTGGGGATGGTGTGTGTGTGTGTGTGGGTACTTTGTGTGTGTGTGTGTGTGTCCTGGTGTGTGTGTGTGTGTGTGGTGCGTCGGTTTCCGTTCATTTAGTTCGAGTCTGTTTACTGTGTTTTGTGCGTGCGCTTGTCGTGCGTGCGTGCGTGCGTTGTGTGTGTTGTGTGTGTGTGCGTGCGGCGCGTGCGTGGTGAGGTGCTCCCACTCTTTTGGGTGCCCTCCGCGCCCTCTTTCGTGTTTTGCGCGCGTGAGTGCTGTGCGTTGCGTTCTGTCGTGTGTGATTTGTCTGTTCTTTGTTTTGCGTGTGGTGTGTTGGTTTGGCTGGTGTGTGTGTCGCTGCTTAGCAGTAGCGCGGCGTTGCTCCCGTCTGTAGTGCAGTCTCAACATGTGTTCGGCGTGGCGAGGATGTCGGGGGGTGCGTGTGTGTATGGTCACACACGTAATGTTCTCATTGGTAGCTTGATGCGCTTGTACCATAGTGTTCAAGCGCTTCCGCTGTTGTTGGTATGATCCCCCTGGAAGGTCCTTAAACTCAGGCCTTAAGCCAACAACAACAAACACAAAAGAACAGACATGTGGCTGAAGGTGAAGGAAAATTGGGGTGGTGGGTGTGGTGGGTGGGGATGGGTGGTGGGGTGGGGGGGGGAGGGAAAGGACTCCTCTGAACAAAAAACGTTTGAAGGATGAAAGGTATTTTTAGGAAAATAATGTTACAACACTAGTAATCTCAGATAGGCAATAGAAATAACTGCAGTGCGCGCATTGTGTGTGTGTTTGTGGTGTGCGTGCGTGTGTGTGTCGTGTGTGTGTGTGTTGTGTGTGTGTGTTTCGCTGTGTGGTGTGGTGTGTCAGTTGTGTTCGTGTGCACCTTGCACCAGTGCAACGCTTTTAGTGGCGCTTTCAATGTCATGAGACTGAGAAGAGATGGGAGAGAGACGAGGAGAGAGCGGAGATGCGGGGGCTGTAGGCGAGAGACGAGAGACGAGAGAGAGAGAGAAGAGGAGGAGGAGACAGTTTGTAAAGGAGTGTGTGTGTTTGTGTTTGTGTGTGTATTTGTGTGTGTATGTGTGTATGTGTGTTGTGTGTGTGTGTCTTCAGTGTGTGTGTGTGTGTGTGTGGTGTTTAAAAAATGTGTGTGTGTGTGTGTAGTACACGCCTGTGCGCGTGCTTTTGAGAGAGATGAGACGAGAGAGAGAGAGAGAGAGAGAGAGAGAGAGAGAGAGAGAGAGAGAGAGAGAGAGAGAGTGTGTGTGTGTGTGTTGTTTTTGTGTTTTGTGTGTGTGCATGTGTGTGTGTGTGTTGTTTGTGTGTGTGAGGCAAGTGCGCGTGTGCGCGCGCGCTCGAGAGAGAGAGAGAGAGAGAGAGAGAGAGAGAGAGAGAGAGAGAGGAGGGAGAGAGAGAGAGTAGTGTGTGTGTGTGTGTGTTGTTCTTCAGTTTATATGTATGTGTGTTTGCGTGTGTGTGCGCGCGTGTGTGTATGCGCGCGTGCGTGCGAGTGCGTGTGTGTGTGTGTTTTCTGCAGCCCGCTTATTTCGATAAATGATAAATCACTGTTGTGATTAGCTTCTCCGATTGGAACTACGTTTGAGTGGCTCGGCATCGTGTTGTTCTTCAGCCCAGTATAATATGGATTTGTATTGCTGCGGAAGGTAAACCCTTCATAATAATTACGTACATTATAGTTAACAGCTGGTGTTTAGGGAAATTGACCGTTAGTGTTATAATCATGATAATGATTATGCCTGTGTCGGTTTTGTCATTGTTGGTATGAATCGTTGACGCTTACGTTTAGTTTTTTTTAATACTGTAACACAAAATATTAATAATGTGTAAAAATAAAAGCTCACGAAGTGCACAAAAAAACAACGATAATAAAAAAAAGACTGACATTTATGTGTTGTTGAGTCCCTGCATGCTCTCTGTGTGTGTGTGTGTGTGTGTGTGTGTGTGTGTGTGTGTGTGTGTGTGTGTGTGTGTGTGTGTGTGTGTGTGGTGCCTCCGTGTGTGTCGTGTGTGTGTGTGTGTGTGTGTGTGTGTGTGTTGTGTTCTACCGATGTAGTTGACTTCGGCCATATGTACGTGAAATGTAGTAACGATCTACCCGGTGTGTTAAAATAGGACGGTCCCCCTCTAACCACGCGGATGGCTCCTTTTGACTACAAAATTTGAATGTAGTAATTGTGTGTCCGCCATCTTGTTACTACATTCCACTTTCCCTGTTGTTACACAAAATGTATCTTTATTACAATTATTCATAAATCTTTAACAAATTATAATTTATGAAATATTTCATCTTAGTTAGAACATTTATATCATTATCTGTTATCTTTTCTGTCTTCCTTAGTTTATTTCTTTGCTTAATTGTTTGCTATTCTTTTTATTGTTTATTTAAATTATTTATTTGTTTCTTTCTTTCTTGGTTGCTTGAGCTATTCATTTATTTATTCTTTATTTTATTTTTTTTATTTATTCATTCATTTATTTTGTTATCAATGTATCTAATCTGATCTATCTATCTATTTTCTATCTATCTATATATCTGTCTATCTATCTATCTGTCTACCTATCTATCTATCTATCTGTCTATATTATTATATATATATATAGATATATATATATATAATATATATATATATATATATGATATATTTATTTACTTGAAAAAACAACACTACACATTACATTAAAACTTTGCTTTTTATATTATATAGTTTGTTGGGTTTTTATAATTAGTGCTACAGCCAAAGGGATTGAATGCCAGCTGTCATAACATTTCTGTTGCATGAAAGAATGAGGATGAACCTTTGTTTTGCATCTCTTTACAACCAAATTCTGGTCCAACTGTCCGGAATAGCTGCAATCCCCTCTGATAATGTGGCCTGCATAGCCAGAAACCACAAACTGACATGCTAGAAAATTAATTGATTTATTAATTAATTGATTGACCTAGATACTTAACTAATTAGCTATTTAATAAAGTAACGTATTAATCATACAACTATATGTATACTATTTTTTTCAGTTGTGATCCACTTTTATTTGGTCTCATTTTGTATTGTATGACTTAAAAAAATGTTATATAACATCAGTTTTTATTTGCTCATCTCATGTTATTTTGACCAATACCATACTGTCTCATGTCACCTACTTTTGTTATTTCTGTTATGTAGTCTTGTGACATCATAATTCATGTTATGCCATATCATCTTGTCACATCTTAACACATGTTGTATTGCAAATATTAAGAATGCAAAAAATGAACTGTATATCAGTCTTTCATTTTTGACTATGATGACTAGATATTAAAGGGGCCAGCTGCTATTCTAGATGTCTGGGCTAGAGGATGAGTTTCACATTATTATCAGACAGATGCATGCATTTTTGGATCAGTGCTGAAGTACCGTAAATGTAAATGTAAATTTACGGCCCATAAGGCGACACAGCGCATAAGGCACACCCCCTGCTTTAAAAATAACAATCGTAATTTGAACAAAGATACACCCGATAAGGCGCAAACAAACCAAAGAAATCAAACAAAGGAAGAATGAAACGATCAGCGAAAGAAACTTCATTACAGGTCTATTGCAGTGTCCGATTGTGATCACGGAAGAGATATGATCGTGAAGCGAAAGTGCAATGTGAGTGAACTGTTGTCGGTTTGTTGTGGAAGCTACCAGAGCATGGTTAGTTGTTCATTTCAACTCTCGACCCCCTTACTTTTTTCTGTTTAGGGTGTAGAAAGGGCGCATGTGCCGGATTGGGCGCAGGGGTGAAAGTTCAGTAAAAAGGTTGCGCCTAATAGGCCATAAATTACGGTACCTTAATTGCCCAAGAAAAGTGCATTTGCAAAAGAGGCAAAAAAGTACTTAAAACATTGACTTACCCAAGCACACAGATGAATTTAAAAAAAAGCACACAGTATGCAAATGACACATATAATAATAAAATCACACCCACCAGCACCAGAATTACTGATTTCAGCTTATTTTAGTAGCTTTGTAAACTCTCATATTCATCGCTATCTCAGATCACTCTGTCTATCTGTCTGACTGACTGTCTGTATCCCTCCTCCCGGACTACCTACCCCCCCCCAATCATCCTTTTTTTTTACAATGTAGAAAACTTTGTCTGTCTGTTGGTCTGTCTGTCTATTCACCTGTCTGTCTGACTGTCTCTTTCCCTGTCTGTATGTCAGTTTGACTGACTGTCTGTCCTCATTCTATATTTCTCTTTCTCTTTTACTCTCTCTATCTGTGTCTCTCTGTCTATCTGTGTCTCTCTCCCCCTCCGTCCCTGTCACTCTCTCTCACTCCACCGTGTTGCTTCGTCTCGTTCATCCCTCGGTCCTCTCTCTCGTCGGTCTCGTAAGATCGATATCTCTCCTCTCGATCGGCGAACGTCTCTCAATCTCCTCTATCCCCATCGTTGAGAGTTCCCTCAGTCTCATCTCGTTTTCTCTCTAGGTCTTTTCTCTCTCTCTTCCGGTCGTCCCGGTCTTCGTCTCTATGTCTCTCTCTCTCTCAGTCACTCCCTGTCTCTTCTCGCATCTCCCTCTCTCTCTCCGATTCTCTGCTCGTCTCTTCCTCTTCACTCTCTCTCAGTTCCTCAAGGACTCTCTCTCACTCTCTCTCGCCTCACACACACACACACATAGGAGAGAGGAACGAAATGTTTGTGCCTAATATGACAATTATTTCCTCCCATTCCTCATTTAATTATTGCACATGGTAATTTGTTTGTTAATCTAAAATACAACGAGCAGTCTTAACAATAGTTTATGTCGTTGCTCATAGTACTTCATAACATTTATGTATTGTTCCTTCCACTTCCCTTTCTTATGCCGATGTACTGTGTGTGCTCATTGGTTGGTTTATCTGGTGGGGTTTTGAGATTTCGATCATTATGGGTGCTTTGTCTAAACACCCCGGAAAATACCGAAAAAAAATACCGTGAAAATAGCTGGGAAATGTGCCGAGCAGGTGATGTGCCCGGAAAAAAAAGATACCCGGAACCCGGAACATCCAGAGGCCAGGAAAATGCCTGGGGGAAAAAAAGTGAATGCACGGAAGAAAAGCATTTTTTATCCTTCAAATTTTTTTTTAAAAAAAAATAAGTAAAAATTTAACCACACAGACGACCCAGGCCTAGGTCGCTACGGTGCCTGTAACGTTGTAACGATTCTCAGCCTGTAAGTGACACAGTGTGTGATGCCACAAAACTGGCCGTCTACATAAAAATAATTGACATCTGCTCATTGAGTTCTTCAATTTATGTTGAGCGCCAATGTGTTTGTACATGTACGCCCCCAAGCATGCGCGCGTACCACCTGTTTTGTTTGTAAACACGTCGATATGATGTGGTTGTATGACGTTGAATTCTATTCTAAGTGTAGCGGTATATAGCCGACACTACGGAAATGTGTCATCGGGGCGCGTGTTAATCACTTTCTTGTTAATCACTTTGCTATTCGGCAATTTCACTTTCCATTGTAATACATTTTGGGCTTTTTTGTATAATGTTTTCATAATTCATCCCTACCATTCCGTGTTTTGATCATTCCGCCTTCACCAATTCGGCATTTTATCGGTATGTTTTGACCATTCTGCATTCACCATTCGACATTGTCCGGTATGTTCCGGTATTTTCCGGTGTATAGACACACCGATCATTATTGTTTACTTTTTATGTTTATTTTTCTTTTCGTTATTCTATGAATTTATTATTGTATCTACACCGACACCACTTCCCCTCACCTCCCCTTCTTGATACGGGCAGATGACCTAATCATTAAAAATGTTCTGAGTCTCTCCTCTCTCTCTCTCTCTCTCTCTCTCTCTCTCTCTCTCTCTCTCTCTCCCTTTCTCTGCTCTGCCTTCTATCTCCCTGTCACTCTTTTTATTGTGCCAAAACAGAAGGCATATTATTACCACAATTTTCTGAAAAAAATTGCTCAAAATTACTACATTTTTTTAAAAGGCGAAACCTCACAACTATTTGCAGGAGATGACCACAAATTACTACAATTTTCGCATGAAGGCCACAAAATTACTACAATTTTCGCATGAAGGCCTCACAATTACTAGCAATGTTTGGAACTTTCGTGTTCTCTCTTCAACGTAGTGTATTACAACCTCACGGCTGAATATTATTACTATGTTTTGTACTCTGCATATATTTTCTTATCCATTATCTTTGCCTGTCTGTCTGTCCATGTGTCTGTCTGTCTGTTTGTCCCCTTTACAATGTCGAAACCTCAAGGCCCAATAATAGTATTTACAATTGTTCAGAACTCCTCTCTCTCTCTATCTCTCTCTCTCCTCTCTCTATCTCCCTCTCGCCTCTCTCTCTCTCTCCCTCTCTCTCTCTCTCTCTCCTCTCTCTCTCTCTCTCTCCTCTATCTCTCGTATTCCGTTTTCCTCTGGTAATCACACAGCTTGCCAGGTGAAAGCCAAGCGCTTAATTGTCATTGCATCATCATACAAAGCGACCAATAATAATAGGCAAATATAATACTTCTACATATTCACATAAGGTCATGAAATTGACCAATGTTGCTGTACTTCCGCAGCACATTCCTGTAGTTTTCTACTCATTCAAATACTCTTGTGCAAAGAAAAAAATGTCCCACTTAAAGAATACTGGTAGTAACATGTCTCAATATCTTGCAGAGGATTTTTTTTACATTATGATATCATATGCTAATGTCTAAGGAAAGGCAATTTAAATAAAGGCACCAAAATTGGTATATTTTTTATTTAGGTGGGTTTTTTTCAATGTCGTTTCACAACCTATATAAGACTACCACTGTAAAAAAATCGTCTAGCGCAACCTCGCGGCGTCCCCTCACGGCGTCCCGGTAGGTTCCCTCAAATGACCATTTTAACGACACAACAGTCGCCAAAATGAAAATAATCTCTGGAACACTTTTACCAGAACCTCGTCACACACAACTGCATCATCCCACAAACCTATGGAGCTATTTCACCAGAAAAACTTGATCAACACACAAGCACCTTGATCTACAGAAACACTGTGGCTGTTGGATGTTCAATCAGTTAACTGAAGTACGTTGATACAGACGTTGATACAAATTCTTGTTTACCAAAAATCTTCCTGCGCCACCACTTTCGATTGTTACGTCACACCACATGTTTGGATCTCTGGGTCCCCTGAAGGCGTCTCACAGCCTAATGCCACGTTATACGTTCCATAATAACGGTTGCTTCAACTTTAACTTCAACAAGACTGTTGGAAAGATACACAAGAGAGCCATTTAGCTAGTACCTTCTGTTCTCCCTCCTCCCCCCTTCCCATCCATCTTATTACCCTGACTAGACTACTTATTACATTGTATTCTGGTTCTGTAGGAGGCACAGGGAAGGCTGTCAAGATAGCAAAGATGCCTAAAGGCGCTAATTCAGAGGAGCTTTAGTGGACTAACTTGGATTGTTGACACATCCACTTGGTCTGAAAGGGAGACCTATTACGCACTGACCCAGCAATGGTGATGGCGTGACGTGAGAATTTGCTCTTTCTCCACCCCACCTCCCACCCCCCACCTCCACCCAACCACCGATTCTCGTCTCCTCCTGGCCAAACAATAAAAAAAATAGAATTAGTTCTGGAGGTATTAAGTTATTATATTCGTTGATTTTGCCAACGTATTTGACACTGTTAACCATAATCTTCTCATAAAAAAAACCTTACATGCTACAACTTATCTTCCAAAGTTCTAGGCCTTATCTCATCGTTCTTAAACAATGGGCAGCAAACAGTATATTTAAATAACAAGCAATCGAATTTACTTCCAACCAAATAAGGTATTCCACAGGGATCGATACTTGGACCTGTACTTTTTACATTATATGTAAATAATTTACCACTGGTCATAAAGACATCATGCGATCTATTTGCAGACAACACGACTATTGACACAGGCAATAATGACCTGACCGAAGTATGCAAAGCCCTACAGCACAACATAAATCTACTTTTGGAATGGACACACCTTAACCATTTAGTTCTACATCCTAAAAAAAAAAAATTCATGTTGTTAGCAACTCAACAGAAACGGCAAAACATAAAATTGTTACCATTACCTCCCATATACATTAATGCAGACAAAGTCGAACAAGTCTCAAGCCATAAGCTGTTAGGCATTACTATTGATCACAATCTTTCCTGGTCCCCACATATAAATGCCATTTCCAAAATAATTGCATCTAAAGTCTATCAGCTCAACAAGATTAAACATTTTTTAAATTTGCATACACGTAAAATATTTTTCTGCTCATTTATTCAATCCATCGTTGATTATGCATCCACACTTTGGGACTTAGCAAGTCAAAATTCACTGAAATATATATTCAGTGTGTATAAACGTGCTGTGAAGGTAACTCTAAACAAATCGTATTCTTTAACCAGCGAGGACTACAAGTCTGCTAACATTCTTCCTCTTAAATCCAGATTGCTTTATAACAAAGGAATTCTTATGCACAAAATTTTAAATGGTAACTCCCCACCTTCGCTAACAGCTAACATTACTATCAATGAGTTTCGACACAGCCACATATTAGATCTTCCTCTTCCCACTATCAACCTTTATAAATCAAGCTTTGTCTACTCTGTAAACTGGCTGTGGAATAGACTTCCTACCTCCTTGAAACATGAATCAAATTTTAAGAGATTTAAACAAATATTTTACGATTTTCTGATAAATAACTCTAATACCTCAATATTGTCCCCCGAAATGTTTTGACAAAGTTCGCACATATTCCCATTCATTCTTTTCATCTAATTATTGTCTTTGTGTATTTTTTTAAGTTAAAACTTTATCAATTATTTTGCTTTAAAATATACCATGTTTGCACGTGTGCGCTACTATATAATTATATGTCAGTTTTGGCTAGATATTTGACATAATTTGTGGGTGCATAACTGTATGAAGGAATGTATTTACATACAAGTATAAATGCATATCTCTCCAACATTCTCGTATACCCTTTTTATATTTATTTTTTATTTTTATGACACTCTGAATTGTTCTATTTTATATGTGAATGTGATTGAGATCTCTCTCTCTCTCTCTCTCTCTCTCTCTCTCTCTCTCTCTCTCTCTCTCTCTCTCTCTTCTCTCTCTCTCTCTCTCTCTCTCTCTCAAATTGTTCCGAGTTTATTTTTATCTTCATGTTTATATGCTTATGATACTTTGTGTATGGAGGGGTGGGGGGAGTGTGTGTGTGTGTGTTGTGTGTGTGTGTGTGTGTGTGTGTGTGTGTGTGTGTGTGTGTGTGTGTTGTGTGTTGTGTGTGTGTGTGTGTGTGTGTGTGTGTGTGTGTGTGTGTGTGTGTGTGCCTAAAAGAAGGATGGGGCAGACAATTGTTTAGCTTAAGATTGTATTTTCTCCACTCATTTGTTTTCTTTTGGTTGTTCTTTGTATTTATTTTTGGTTTCTTTTCTTTATGTTCTGTTTTTCTGCAAGAGGACTGGACGAAAAAAAGCAATGTTGCTTAATCGATTATCCTCAATAAAGAAAACTTATTCATTCATCATTCATTCATTCTCTCTCTCTCTCTCTCTCTCTCTCTCTCTCTCTCTCTCTCTCTCTCTCTCTCTCTCTCTCTCTCTCTCTCTCTCTCTCTATGCCCTCTCTCTCTCTCTTTTCCTCTTCTCTTCTCTTCATTTTCTCACTCTCTCTCACCACCTTTGGACCTCTCCTCTCTTCCTCTCCCTCTCTCTCTCTCAGCTCACTCCCTTTCTTCCTGCGCTTCTTTCAACTCTCATCTGTCTGTCTCCTCTCTCTCTGTCTGCGGAGTGTGTCCCTGTCTCTCTCTCTCTTCTCAATCCCTCTCCTTCTCTCTGTTCTCCCTCCTCTCCCTCTCTCCCCCTCACACTCATGTGCCCCCTCACCTCTCTCATCTGTCTGTCTGTCAAAGTGTCTGCCTGTGTACGTATTGTCTGCCTCACCTTTTAGTCTCCTCTCTCTCTCTCTCTCTCTCTCTCTCCTCTCTCTCTCTCTCTCCCTCTCTCTCCCTCCCTCCCTCTCTCTCCCCCTCTCTCCCCATGCCCCCTCCCCCTCTCTCATCTGTCTGTCTGTCAAAGTGTCTGCCTGTGTACGTGTGTCTGCCTCAGTGTGTCTTTTAGTCTCTCTCTCTCTCTCTCTCTCTCCCTCTCTCGCATCTCTCTCTCCCTCCTCCCTCCCTCTCTCCCCCCTCTCTCCCCATGCCCCCTCCCCCTCTCTCATCTGTCTGTCTGTCAAAGTGTCTGCCTGTGTACGTGTGTCTGCCTCAGTGTGTCTTTTAGTCTCTCTCTCTCTCTCTCTCTCTCTCTCCCTCTCTCTCTCCCTCCTCTCTCCCTCCCTCTCTCTCCCCTCTCTCCCCATGCCCCCTCCCCCTCTCTCATCTGTCTGTCTGTCAAAGTGTCTGCCTGTGTACGTGTGTCTGCCTCAGTGTGTCCTTTTAGTCTCTCTCTCTCTCTCTCTCTCTCTCTCTCTCTTCTCTCTTCTCTCTCTCCCCCCTACTCGACTCCCCATGGCCCTCTCATCTCATCTGTCTGTCTCTCTCTACTCCTCTCTCTCTCTCTCTCTCTCTCTCACTCTCTCTAATAAGATGCCTGTCTCTATCGAATATCTCTTTTCTCTTTTTCTTTCTACTTCTAACCAAGCATCTACTGATAATTTCTACTCTCTCTTTCTCTCTCTCTCCTCTCTCTCTCTCAATCTCTCTCTCTCTCTCTCTCACTCCTCGTCTCTCTCTCATCACTCTCTCTCCATAGTCTCTCTCGGCTCTCATCGCTCTCTCTCTCGGTCTTCCTATCTACCACGACAACGTAAGTATGCCTGTCTCTGTCTTCGAACCTCTTTTCCTAATTCTCCTCCCTCCTTCTAAACAAGCATTTTGGCATGCTAATTCTGCATACCTTTCCTACCGTCTCTCTCTCTCTTCTCCATTGTCTTCTCTCTCTCTCTCTCTACTATCTCTATCTGTCTCTCTCGCAAAGATCTCTCTCTAGCTCTGTCCCCCCACTCCCACACACAATTTTTGTTTTCAACCTAACGTGTGTACTTGTAACTACATACCAATTACGGACTGACTCAGCATGTGCATGGCATTATTACGCCAGTTGTCCACCCCACCTACCACTGTTCAGCACCCCTCCCTTCCGCCCACTCACCCGTGCTCAGCAAGGCAGCATGAAGCACCTGCGCTTCCTAGCTAAGATTGTCCGGTTTCCCCAATCCTAGCTTATCCCTCCCTCCCTATGCTTCCACCCCCCCACCTCATCCCACCCCCAGCTTTCCCCCTCCCTGGACTGTCTGCCCCCCTCCCTGTACCGCCCACTCCCCTCTCCTTTAAAAAAAAATGATGACAAGCCCCCTCCGCCTCGAAATTAACTCTTGTCCACCCCGACCAACTTCCCGTTACATGCTTCCTACCCCTACCATGTTGTCCCCCCCCTCCACCCCCCCCCACAAACAAAGCAAAAAGAAAAAAAATTCAGGAAAAAACCAATACAAGATTATTGTGGGCCGAGGGGCAGACTTGATCCTATCGACCTACACGACCTACGGATTTGCGACGCAGCGTCTTAACCTATCGAGCTATTAAGGCTTCGTCGAAAGTCTCTGTAAAAATTTCATTATAAGAGGAAGAAGGGAAAGCAGTCAAGTCGGACCAGATTGATGCAGCTTCTAAATAATGCCAATTGACACGGGAGCAACATTTTGCCTTCAAAATCACACACGCACACACAAGCACGCACGCACACGCACACACAGCACGCACACACTCACACACACACACACACCACACACACCTTTCATTTCTCGGCTCTCCCTGCAACACAGCGATATGCAAGTAATCTGATGACTGGCATATCACTGTAATGCTACGGATAAGGACTTAACGTGTATTCAGACTTTTATGAGTGGCTGTCACTGTGTTGCCATGCGGAGAGAGTGAAAAATGTGTGTCATGTACAGAGACAGTTATGCAGCCTCATAACCGTCACCTGAGGAATGCGGGTAACGGACCCGTAACCACATAAATTAACTTTTTACACCCCGACCTACTTACCTACATGCTGGTACCATTACAATTTTTTTTTCATGTTTTGTCCTTTGCCAGATTGCAGTAGGCGAAGCAGAGAGAGAGAGAGAGAGGAGTAAGAGAGAGAGAGAGAGAGAGAGGAGAAAGAGAGAGAGACAGAGAGAGAGAGAGAGAGAGAGAGAGAGAGAGAACGAACGAATTTTTTTTTTTTAATGTTGGAAAAGAATAAGCACAATATACGCTTGTTTACATCTCGCCAACAACAAAGAAGAAAATATTAGAAGAAAAAAACAAAACAAATCAATGCACGAATGACAAATATTTGTAAATACCAATTGACCACACAGCCACACACATACACATCAACATATACACAAACAATTACACACACTCACTCATACACATACACACACGCGGGCACGCGCACACACGCACGCACACACACACGTACGCACACACACACATACACACACACACGCACGCACTCGCACGCACGCACGCACGCACGCACTCGCACGCACGCACGCACTCGCACACGCGCACGCGCGCACGCACACGCACGCACACGCACACGCACACACACACACACACACACTGTACCAAATATGTATCGTGAAAGGGGGGCAAAATCAAAACAAAATCTAGATGCAAGCAACACACACAAAGAAGAACAACATTATTACAAGCATCAAAACATAAATTCCACGGCTCGTAACACACACACACACACACACACACACATACACACACACACACACACACACACACACACACACACACACACACACAACGCACGCACACACGTACACATGAGGGCACACACACTCAAAAAGCATGAAATACGTGTTACATATGGCATAACAAATTCACTAGAAAACAGGTGGTAAACATTGGACTAGGCAACTGGTTCGCCGCTGGAAGACATATTTTATTGCAAAGAAGTTAAATTGGTTAGGAGATCTTTTTTATAATTCTTTTAAAAGTTAATAGTCCTACTGTTGTTTCACTTTTAAAACCGGCCAAGATGGTGTTCCACAGAGCCCCGCCAGAATAAACCAAACTTGTCTTAAATAAATCGATTCTTGGTAGTGGGAGAATGATTTTGTGTACATGGCGCCGATCATTGACAACAAACTTATTTATAAGCGACTGTGGGTACATGTCCCGATAAAATTTTGAACATAAAGACTGCTTTGTTGTGTTTAAGTTTTAATTGAAAGGGTAATATATCCAAGCTTAAGTAGTCAATCGCTGTAAGTTTTGAAGATTTCAACATGATTAGCTTTAAAGCACGTCTATGAAGACTTGAAAGAGGTTTTAAAATATTATCACTAGCACCGTCCCAAACAGTTGACGCATAATTAATGTGAGATTCAATAAAAGAGTGGAAAAAAATTCTACGAGAATGGAAATTTAAAAACTGTTTTATCTTAGACAATTGATAAATCTTCATAGACACAGTTATACAAACCATAGTTATGTGTTCTGACCATGAAAGGTTGCTGTCAATGACAACGCCAAGCACCTTATGACTGCTAACTTCTTCAATGTTGGTACCACTTATGCATAGAGGAGGAGAATTAAAACACATATTTTGACGTTTTTGTCTTGTTGTTATGATCATGAATTTGGTTTTCAAAGGATGAAGGCTCATGTGATTTAGCTCTGCCCAATTGATCAGTATATCGATATTTCTTTGTAGTGTATGCATAATTGGTCCATAGTCAGTATGGTTTGTGTGTATTGTCGTATCGTCAGCGAACAGTTCACAAAGTGCTTTTAAAACAAGAGGCAAATCGTTAATGTAAATTGAGGAAAAGAGAAAGGTCCTAGAACAGAGCCCTGAGGAACACCATACTCAGTCATTTTGGGCGACGACACAGAACCATTTATAGCCACCACCTGCTTTCTGTCAACTAAAAACGACGACATGAGTTCAATAGTGTCACAAGAAAAACCATACAATTTAAGTTTTCTAAGTAAAAGTGAGTGATCTATGACGTCAAATGCTTTGATAAAATCAACTATAAGTACTCCATGCAGAGAGAGAGAGAGAGAGACGAGAGAGAGAGAGAGGGGTGAGGGGGGGAGGGCGACAGACAGAGGAAAGAGAAGAGAGAGAGAGGGGTGGGTGGTGAATGAATGATTAAAGGAATGCCTAACTGACTGACCCACGGACTGACTCAATGAATGAATTTATTTGCTAAGGCTTTCGCCCTTTTAATAATTGCAAAGGTTGGGAATCAAAGATGTATGGGGTAAATAACAAAAAAACTTTTATCTTTGAAATGGGCGCAAAACAATCGAATGAGCAGCTTAGGACGCACCATTTTACCGCCAGGGGGCAATCAAACCAGTAGGGGCTTAGCGCGTGATATTCTTAGTTGGGGTAGTGAGAGTGAGAGAGGGAGAGAGAGAAGAGAGAGAGAGAGAGAACGAAGAGAGAGCCAATAGAGAGAGAGAGAGAGAGAGAACGAGAGAGAGAGAGAGAGAGGGGTGTGGGACTCAACTCCTCTCTCTCCCTCTCTCAACCGTGCGCTAAGCCCCCACTGGTTTGATTGCCCCCTGGCGGTGAAATGAGCGTCCCAAGTTGACCATTACCATGACATGGAAGCCCATGTCTCTAGTGCCTTTGCGTCGTGAATGTCCCGTGCTGCAGAGACAGAAGCACCAGCTTCAGCAATAGACATTTAGTGTTCAAGTGCAGAAGTCGTGAAGACAGAGCATGCGGAGAGAAGAGGACGAAGAGAGAGAGAGAGAGAGAGAGATGTAGAGGAGATGAGAGAGGAGAAGAGAGAGAGGAGAAGGAGAGAGAGATAGAGAGAGAGAGAGAGAGAAAGAGAGAGAGAGAGAGAGAGAGAGAGACGAGAGAGAGAGAGATGATTGGAGAGAGAAGGAGAGAGAAAGAGAGAGAGAGAGAGAGAGATGTGAGAGAGAGAGAGAGAGAGGGAGAGAGAGAGAGAGAGAGAGGGGGAGGGTGGTAGGTAGGTAGAACAACCTTTATTTTAAAACAATAAAAGTATTGGTCTTAAGATAAATGAAGAAAACAATCGAAAGAAGCACAAAAGTTGGGCGAAAAAGACTCAGGCAATTTCTGCAATTTCTGATATGCTCCTAGGATTTGACCCACAAATTATCAGATTATCTCTCCACCACACTCTTACCTTACATAACACTCTTACCTTGTATTCGATCTCGGTTTCTCTCTATTCTTACATCATTTTGGATAAATATACTGGGTCGAAATACTCGATTGGGAGGCATATGCTCGCAAGACAGATGCTCACAAGACACTTGCTCACAACACATTTACTCACAAGACACTTGCTCACAACTTTAAAGAAAAAGACGACAAATGCTCACAACGACATTTCATTACATGCAATGTGGATTGTTATATGAAAACGTATAAGCATACACACTTTCAATCATGATTCCCACCCCCGTTTCCCTCTCATACAGAATCTCCCCTCTATCTCTCTGTGTCTGTCTCTGTCTCCAATTCGTCTCAATCTGTCTCTCTCTCTGTTCTCTCTCTGTCTCTCTCTCTCTCTCTGCTCTCTCTCTCTCTCTCTCTCTCTCTCTCTCTCTCTCTCTCTCTCTCTCTCTCTCTCTCTCTCCTCTCCTCTCTCTCTCTCTCTCTCTCTCTCTCGTTAACCTCTCTCTCTCTCTTAGTCGTTTCTTTATGACTCTTAAACTAGGGTGCATGCTGCCGAGCACATGACACGATACCGATTGAACGGAGGGACCTATGACGCTCACATTTTGCATACGGATAGGTATTAAGAATATATAGGCCAAATTAAAAAAATGAAGGTCATAGGTCAAAGGTCAAGGTCACTGGGTCCACCCAAATGCTGCCGAGCACCTGGCACTATAAACGTTTGAACGGAGGGACCTAGGAGGCTGACATTTTTGCCAAGTTCGAAAGTGGAAGGTCATAGGTCAAGGTCACTGGAGCCGAAAATGCTGCCAATCTTCTGGCACGATAATGCTTGAACGAAGGATTCTAGGATGCCCAAATGTGCCATGCTGATAGGTACTTGGGGTATCTAAGCCAATCTAAAAAAATGTGGGTCATATGTCAAAGGTCAAGGTCACTGATTGTTTTAGTGTACTCCTCCCCCGGACCTTCTCCTCTTTCTGTGCTAACCATCCCCTTTCACTCCCTCTGTGAGTGCAGGCCTAAGTGGCTGTGAATGCATGCTGTTTTGTGATTCCAGTCATTTGTAGCTTTTAAACAGTTATTATTTGGTTATTTCAGGATGTTCTTATGTGATATGTTTTACATTACTTTATCCTATCTGATGTTTTTATGTGATATGTTCTACTTCACTTTATTCGTTCTCTTTGTATGTGATTGGATATTATAATTAGGCCTATATGGGATGTACACTGCAGTTGTCATAGTTGTATTGTCATGTTGCATGTTACTATAAAGTTCTACATGTTGGTTTATTTAATCATGTTTTAAATGTACGAGTTTTTATGCCCTGCCACATCATAATTTATCATAATGAAATAATAAAGTAGTCTGGAGTATTCAGTCTTCATTATTCAGTTTCCTGCCGCCACGCCTTCCATTCTGGATCACGCATATCACCACACACACACACCGAGAACACACACACACACACACACACACGACACAGCACACACACACACTCTCATCTCTCTCTCTCTCCTCTCTCTCGTCTCTCTCACCACACACCACACACACACATACACACACACTCTCTCTCTCTCTCTCACGCCCGCACCACTCGCACGCCGCACTAACGCACACACACACAACACACACACACACACACACACACACACACACACACACCAATCGACACAACACATTCATTACTTACTGCAAACATGAATATGATTATAGCAAACGTACCAGTTACAAAGGTTCAATTGGTACAACATCAAACACACAAAACCTATGAGGAGAAGACATACAAGACATACACGCACACACCAAGGGAGACATACAGACAGGCATGCGGACGAGCCAAGAGAGACTCAGAGAGAAAATAGCAAGAGACACCGACACGAGGAGACAGACAGAGAGGGGAGAGATGGAGCCCCCCGAGAACTTAAGCAAAGATAGAAAAGATTGGAACGAGAAAGAGAGGGAATTGGTACACAGAACGAAAGACGATAGAGAGAGAGATGAAGAGAGAGAGAGAAGGGGGGTCACTACAGAAATTCATGTATAATCATGAGAGCTATTGAGAGAGAAACGATCCACAGTTCGGCGTTCGCTGTTGGGACACACTGAAAAACATAAAGGAGACCCTTGAGTCATGCATGTAGCCTCAGCACGGTTTCAAACACAACGAAGCATCGCATTGCTGTTTCGTGACGTTGGGGCATGAAGGTTTTGACAAGGTGAGCCATGAGCAGGGTTTGTACGGGCTCATTTTGCTAAGGTCAGGCTGCCGAAGCGTACGCGTCGAAGAAAGCCGAACAAAGCAAGTCAAGCGAAAAAAAGAAGAGTAGAGATTTTCTCCTCTTCGCCTACACGCTACTACTACAGAGAGAAAGAAGGACGGAAGAGCAGTGCTACAAGCCTGCTACCGAGCCGCCTCCACCGTCTACGTCTACGAGAGAGAAAAGAAAGGGGAACAGCTTTCCACCACTGGCAGTGGTCACCCCAGTGGCAGTGGTCAGTGGTCTTGTACCATTACACGTCGCCTCAAAGGCCTTCCCGTCTACAGTAAGAAAGAGACAACGCCCCAAAACAACTCACCACTTCACTTCCGAGGGCCCTTTCCTCCACCTCGCATTCTAAAAACTGAGTTTAGTACTAAATTCTCGAATCAGAATTCGAGTCCCGAGCTCCGTCCGGGCCGTTTCATTATTATAACATAAATAAATCGCGTTGTTCCTTTCGGCCTGGGAAGGCTTTACTTAGTTATATTTTTTATTATCTTAATTTTTCTAACAAACATTTTGTTCCCACCCTTATCATTTCTACCCATGTTCTTTTGTTTCTTCATGTTTGTGTTTGGAATGTAAATAGTGTGCATAGCAGGCACCGTTATGAGATAGAGCGAAGGGAAAACTCGCGGTTAGTTTAGGGGGGGAGGGGAGGGGGAGGGGAGGGGGGAGTCAACAACAGCCTACTCTCAGAAGAAAGTATGGAGTCATTCGCTGACTCCAACTCAAACTCGCCGATTTCTTTCATAGAAGTACAATGCGAAAAGAAAGACACACCATCTTCTGGAAGCTCTCTTCCAACAAGAATGGCTAGCACACCACGCACTCCATTTAGATGTGATTCAGAGGGTCGAAATCCCCACAAAACACAGAATCTCCATTGCCCCCGGAGGGCAAAGAACCAGGGAAGATCTCTGTCACGGAGAGAGAAAAAGCCGAGGACGGCCCTCAACCAGGCCAATCCGACTCCCAAAAAGAAAGAAGAGCTATTAGCTTCGAGCCCACTTACTCAATCGCAAGCGCATGAAACTGGGCGTCACCTATGCCCGGCCCCCCAACCAATACCTTGCATGAAGACATCATCACACCAGAAAAACGATCGCTCATGATGTAACATTATTTGGGGTCCACACACACCCTCACAAAAACACCCAACATCAACCAGGCCGCAGCCAAAATCACAACAAAACACAGGACCTAGACTCATCCTACAAAGAAGGACAAAGACCACCTCCAAGATCACCCAAAAAGCCGACGTTCCTTAAGTTTCCGGTGATAGTGGAAGACATAGGGCGCAGGCCCACCCACTATCAAAGGCCTCGGGCCCATCACGGCATGAAAATGTGGCGTAGTGCCATCGGTGACAATTTATGAGCCAGAGACACCTGGCCGGCGCGCGACTGTTGATCGGCTGCCAATCCGCTAATCAGCAGAACAAACTAGTCAAGTGTGACAGGACACAATTTCAACAATCCCACATCAAATGTTTCGTCCCTACACCGCAACAACAAAAAAGGGGTAGTCAAACCCATACCCCTCGAATAAAACGAACAGAACTACTTGAATCATGAGGATGCTAAGAGCATCCCTCCGTTTAAACAACAGGGACGGATCAAATAGAAAGCCCGTAAAAGTTCATTTCAACAAACCTACACTTCCATCTTCATTAGAATGCGCACACGAATTTCCAGGTGCATCCTTTCGTGGGCCCCTCGTCCGTCTCGTACGGAAGTGTGCTCGATTCGCCACACCAATCGACCAGTGCAGTGACAAAAAAAGAAGTCCTGACGAATGTGCCGATCGGGCCCAATCCTCCAAAAACTTTACCAACACAGCTAACGCCATTTTAATTGTGGGGGACCGCACTCGCCACATACAACGGTTGCACACAATATAAAATTCGACTTGTGCCAATAGATCAGGGCCGAAGTCTCATTCCATATCTGATGGCCATACGCCGGGGTTGCCAAAGTGGCCCTGGAAAACCGAACAAAAAAGAACACGAAAACATCTCTTTCCCCTCCACCCTCAACTTGATCCCTGTGTCTCATCGAGGAAGGCACTGGACATAAAATACGCCTATGCCGTCAAAAAACAGTGTCTCAAACTTCAAAAAAACCACTCATCGCGCCCAGTTTAAAGGGGTACAACCAAACAAGACCCAACAAACACAAAGCACAAAACAAGCCCCCCCAGAACAG
>JAGGCT020002313.1:0-2500 GCA_017654935.2 Phymorhynchus buccinoides
CTACATGTTCCTGTTCGAGTGAGCCTTGAAGGCTTGCCTCTTGTTGTAGATGCAAGTAAACTCTAAGCCTATAATCAGTTTCGAGTTTAAAAAATGATTAACCCTTTTACCGCCAGCCATATTTCAGTAAAAAATGTACATTTACCTGGGTAGAGAACAAAACCATCTGCAGTATTGGGGATTCTTCTGTAACATATATAAAATAAGGTCTATCCTTACTTCCCAAAACAAAGACAATAGGGTCTTTGGATAATAGACCCCAATTTGATGCCTTTTAGTGACATAGGTGTTAAATCACTGTGGTGCTAAAATGTGACTTTGGCGGCGAAAGGGTTAAAGAACGTTAACCATAATGTTTGAACCTCAAAATGAAGTGCTCGCCTAACTTAAGACAATGTTAATTGCAATGTAACATGCTGAGGTTTACGAAATAGTTACGCACATGTGGGTTTCTTCTCAGAGAATAATCAACACCTCATGCTGGAAGTTATTTCCAATTTGATGTCCTAGTCTATAAATATATATTTTAAAAAAGAAATCTCTGAAAAGCGATCTCATACATCCAAATAGAATATTATCAATAATTATTAATGCTCTTCCTTTCGTATGTAGAACAAATATGGGGACCTTCGGACGCCCCATCTTCCTGGCAGCCGCCATTTTGTTCTCCACCCTTCGCCTCCATACCGTGACGTCAGTTCCTGCCGAGTATCTCCAATGGCGGGAGAGTCTCATCCAATCGGAAGCGGCGCAACGCATCGGCGGGGACGGGTCGGATTTGAACGCTGATGAGAGGAAAGTGAACGAGCTGATGCTGAGTGAAAAGAAAAAGCTGATAGAATCCACAAGGCTCAATGGGTCGGACTTTACGGCAAGACACAACTTTTTGGACCGGAAAGCTCGCAGAGCTATGGAGAAGACCAAATCTTTTCAGATCATCCAACAAATGCCTAAAGGTGAGTGACTGTGTGGTGCTGTGTTTAAAGTTAGTGTGTTTAAATAAACACTCCGGAATCATTCTGCTGCTTTTCATTTTGATCATTTTAGTAGATTAGGATGTGGTGAATGGAATGTTAAACGTAACTGGTTGACTTGGACTACTGCATTGGTTAAATGTTGTTGTTGGCTTGCCCTGGCTAAAAGACTCCAGGTGTCATCCCCAGCAGCGGAAGCACTTGAACACTATGGTACAAATGCAACAGCTAGGGATGAGAACATTACATGCGTGACCTTTTTTTTTATTAACTCGCCACGTGGGCAGCCACACTCCGTCTTCGGGGGATTTTGGAGACTGATTATGTCGTGCTAGGAGTTTGTCATGGCTAAAGATAATCCCCGCATAACTATGCATAGCTTAACAAACATTTTGATGTAGCCTTGGTGTTCTAGCCTATGTCTGACACAGCCGCCAAGGCGGATAGGCTAAATGTAAATTTATATATGTAGTACTACACATACTGATAGGGGCCTATACAGAAAATGGCGTGCAGGCGCACAAACACACTCTGGCCTATAAGCTTACATACACACGCACTCATGCGCACTTACATGCTCACATACAGACACAGGCACACATGCGGGTGCGTACGTACGCGAGCGCGCGCACACACTTACACACACGCGCGCGCGCGCGCGCGCGCACACACACACACGAGCGTGCATGCATGATAGCATGAGCCCGCGCATGCATGTATGCAGTTGAACATTTTTCTTCCTTTCTTTGTTGCTCTTTCTTCGTATCACTCTTTCCTGTCATAGTTTGTTTGATTGATTGATTGGTTGATTGATTGACTCATTCGTTCATTAATTCATTCATTCATTCATTCATTCATTCTATATTTCTTTCTATTTCCCAGGTGCCACCCTGCACACTCACGACGAGTCCCAGAGGAGCATCGACTGGCTGGTGAAGAATGTGTTCATGCTTTCATTCTTTCTTTCTTTCTTTCTTTCTTTCTTTCATTCTTTCATTCTTTCTTTCTTTTTTTCATTCTTTCTACTTTCCCCCAGGTCCCATCCTGCACACTCACGACGAGTCCCTGATGAGCATCGACTGGCTAGAGAAGAATGTGTTCATCCATTCATCCATCCATTCATTCATTCATCCATCGACTCATTCATTCATCCATCCATTCATTCATCCATCCACTCATTCATCCATTCATTCATTCATCCATCCATTCATTCATTCATTCATTTAACCATGTATCCTTCCATCCATCCATTCATTCATTCTTTCATACATCTATTCATTCGTTCGTTCGTTCATTCATTCATTCATTATTTATTTATTTATTTCTATTTCCCAGGTGCTATACTGCACACTCACGACGAGTCCCTGGCGAGCATCGCATGGCTGGTGAAGAACGTGACCTACCGTGACCACTGCTACATGTGTGTGACCTCTGCCTTTAAAGTCAAGTTCCACTTCTTCGCTGCGCCCCCTCCCTCTGCCCCTCATGCCAACGACGACAGTGAGACACGGAGAGGGAGGGGGGGG
>JAGGCT020002313.1:5000-7500 GCA_017654935.2 Phymorhynchus buccinoides
TCACTACGCCCAACTAAGAATATTGCGCGCTAAGCCCCTACCAGTTTGACTGCCCCCTGACTCCCCTCCTTCTCTCTCACTCTCTCACTACGCCCAACTAAGAATATTGCGCGCTAAGCCCCTACCAGTTTGACTGCCCCCTGACTCCCCTCCTTCTCTCTCCATCTCTCTCACTACACCCAACTAAGAATATCGCGCGCTAAGCCCCTACCGGTTTGACTGCCCCCTGACTCCCCTCCTTCTCTCTCCCTCTCTCTCACTACACCCAACTAAGAATATCGCGCGCTAAGCCCCTACCGGTTTGACTGCCCCCTGGCGGTCAAATCATTGTCCTAAGTTGACCGTTCTGTTATATTTCCCTTGGTCTGTTCATGTATTGTTATCTGGCCAGAGGACGGATATTTTGATCGGGTGTGTGTGTTTGTTTGTTTGTGTGTGTGTGTCTGTATGTCTATCTGTCTGTCTGTTCTGTCTGTAAGTCGATTTTTTCAAAAACTGTGACAGATTTTAATCAAATTTGGCAGAGAGGTACGCATCTTGAAAAGAAAGGTTCCTATCGATATTCATGACTGTACTGACCTTGACCTTGAAGTTTGACCTTGAAAACCGGAATTTCCTTTGAGCTATATATTTCATTTCCGAGCTGTATCTCATGAACTAATGAACAGAATCGCTTCAAATTTTGTGTGGTGGTGTATCACGGTGCAGGGAGGATTCTGTAAAAAACAAAACTGTGCTGACCTTGACCTTGAAGGGTTTTTGTTTTTGTTCAAGCACAGTGTAGAGTGGCAGAGTGGTATCGCGTTCGCTTCGTGTCAAGTAAACCCGAGTTCGAACCTGGGTACAGGGGATTTTTTCCTCTCATTCTGCACTAGGCCTTAACGGTCTGAACGTGGAGTCTTTCGGATGAGACGATAAACCGAGGTCCCGTGTGCCCATGCACTTAGCATACGTTAAACCCAGTGGGAACGAAAAAGTTGTCATTTGGTAAAAATTTACCCCCCCCCTCATCAGTGACAAAAATCGCATGCCAAAAAATCAAAATTGGGTGGCGCGCCTCTGGCTGCGACGCGCTCTCCAGGTGGGAGCAACCCGAATTTCACATAGACGCCTCTGTGACTATAAAGTACCTAATACCTAATACCTAACATTTAAATGTTGCCCAATGGTCAAAGGGAAGCAACTCCAGGTACTGGGTATTTTACAAAGAGTAAAGCAACTCAAATTTACCTTTACTCTTGAGAGAGAGAGAGAGAGGGGGGGAAGGGGGAGAGAGTTTGGTGGGAATGGATGGAATAAAATACTGAACATGAAATGCACTGTGAAAGTGCACACCCCGCCATACTTAGGAAGCCAACTAACCAATCTAACAGTCATTATGCTAAATTTGGGCGCAGACTAACATTTAATTCATGTGGTGTGAACCACTACTACTACCTAGTCTCAAACCGAGGCAAGAGAAAGCAAATATGTATGCAAACACGTTTTGTCTGGTTCTGCCTTGTCTTTGCTTGTTTCGTCGGTGTGGCATTCTCAAAATGGATTTGTTTTCAACATGTCTGCGCATGTGCGAAATCAATCATGACGTACCATCACATTTTATCTTTTGTGTATTCGACACTAAATTGACCCTAATCCTATCCCTAACCCTAACCCTATATTCCTAACCATAACCCTAACCCTAAACCAATCCCTAACCCTATCACTAACCCTAACCTGAAACCGCCAAATATACAAAATAATAATTTCGCACATGCGCAGACATGTTGAGAACAAATCCATTTTGAGAACGCCACACCGGTTTGAGACTATTATGATTGTCTTCCGGCTGGTACTCTGAATGAAGTGTTTGTTTGGGTTTTGTTTTGTTTTTAACCCACTTTACTGAAAGAGCAATTGCCGCCTCTAGTCTAATCCTGACAGTGTCTCAGGTCAGCCCTGAAGCGAAAGATGCTTAATGTTTTCAGCGGCGCTGGCCTGTTTGTTCCTACGTGGCTGACGTATGTGTTCACATGGTAGCTTTTGGACCGAGGGGCCTGGGACCCTCATGAAAAATCTTTTTAACGTCCTCCGGTCTGGAACAGACACATATGGGACATTAGTAGATATAAAGATGGTGGGAACGATACTGGAGGCAATGCCCGGAGGCAGTGCAACACCAGTAAAGTCCCGAATTTTTAACAATACAGATAAGTATATGACAAGTATAAAGGACCCTCAAATTTTGCATGCAGATATATAGGTAGTTAGGAAATCTAGGCCGAGTTCGAAGATGAAGGTCACTGGAGCCGAAAATGCTGCCGCGTGGCTGTTTGATCTAGCGTTTTAATTCACGCTCTGGTAAGTGGTTATCAATAATGTTATCTATTTTATCTGTGTGTCCCGTAACAGGTGTATGAGCTGAACGGGACCACCCATGACAGTGAGTGGGTGCTGAAGCTCTACCAGCGAGTCCTCAGCAACTTCGTCCGCGCGCACCCTGACTTCACTGGGGGGAGGA
>JAGGCT020002313.1:12500-25000 GCA_017654935.2 Phymorhynchus buccinoides
AGCCGTATCTTTTTTGTTCCTTCTTTCTTTTACTTATTGATTATTTCCGCGCGGAAAATCGGGATGTACTGTGTCCGTGCCCTGGCTAAAAGACTCCAGGGATGATCCGAACAGCGGAAGCACTTGAATACTATGGTACAAATGCATCAGCTAAGGATGAGAACATTAATTTGTTGTCATATTAATTATATCTTTTTTGTCAATACAGTGGAAGCTCCCTTATAAGACCTCCCATTATAAGACTCCCTCCCACATAAGACCTACTTCTCCGAGACATTGCCCTTCTTTGTAAGTATTAAAATCACCTCCCATATAAGACCCCTCCCTTACAAGACCTCATTTTTTGGTGATTTTTGAAGGTCTTATAAGGGAGGTTCCACTGTACCCTCCCTTACAAGACCTCATTTTGGGTGATATTTGAAGGTCTTATAAGGGAGGTTCAACTGTGCCGTTTTCAGGTGCTGAAGCTGGTGTCGGACCCCAGGAACCACCCGGCGACCATACTGATTTCCCAGGACATGCCCGTGGTGATCAGCTCGGATGATGCGGCGTCCTGGGAGGCCTACCCCCTGACCCACGACTTCTACATCACCTTCATGGCTCTGACCGGGGAGGATGCGGGACTAGCCACCTTGAAACAGCTGGCCAAAAACTCCATCAAGTAAGTGTGTGTGTTTGTGTTGATCGATTCGTTTTGTGTCTGGCTCTGTCTCACTTTTTCACTCTCATGCATCTGCGGTTTCTGTTCACCACTTGCACATAATCTGTCTCTCTGTCTTTCTTTCTGTCTCTCTCTCTGTCTGTCTGTCTCTCTCTCAACATTTTTTTAATTTTATATGTATGTATAAACAATGTATGTGTGTATGAGAGAGAGTCAGAGAGAGAGAGAGAGAGTATGTTTGCAAACGTTTTTTGTTTTTTAAATTTGTTTTTCTTTTATCCAAGGACAGATTGTAAGAATAGGCATCGCCTAAAATCTTTATCCTTGTCAAAAGTTTTCCAGTGTCTCTATCTATCTCTCTCTCTCTCTCTCTCTCTCTCTCTCTCTCTCTCTCTCTCTCTCTCTCTCTCTTTTTATGTGTGTCTATCTCTCTCTCTCTCTCTGTCTGTCTCTCTCTCTCTCTCTCTCTGTCTCTCTCTCTCTCTCTCTCTCTCTCTCTCTCTCTCTCTCTCTCTCTCTCTCTCTCTCTCTCTCTCTCTCACACACACACACACACACACACACGCTCTCTCTCCAACATTCACACAGACACACACGTACATACAGACACCCACAGAGACACACATACACACATAAACATACACACGCACAACACACACACACGCTCACACACACACACACACGAGCGCGCATATGCATGCTAGTACATTTAAGAATGGAAACAACGTGCATAAATATGATCAAACATAGCCTACATTCTTACGGAAGAAACAATAATATTCCTAATCAGCTACTCATCCTACGAACGAACGAATATTAAGTTTGACGTCCTCTCGGTCCAAAGGACACATGTGGGACATTAGTTCTAATAGGAATTGTTCGGAAATAATTAAGGGGAGTAATTTAATTGTGTGTAGGAGTGATCTTGCCTATTTCAATCGGTCAAACAGGGGAAGCTACTCTGCCATCTGGTAGACTGATCCCCAGCTCTCGCCTCGTGTGTTTGAGTAGACTTACATCACTTAGAACACTGTGCGTCCTTCTAAATTTGATGTAATTTGCGGATACTGGCCGCCTCACATTTTTCTAAATGTTTGCAAGTCCTGCGGTTTTCAAGCTTCGACGCCATTGTTGCATTGTTGCTATGGTATTTGACCGAGTAATGGAGGTAAACAACTCTAATTTTCACGATGTGCTCTCCCCTAGTTTTTTTTTATCCGAAAATCGTCTATTTGAAAAAAGCCAAACCTACTGACCCTGCTTTCTGTTGTGAGAGAGAGAAAAATAGAGATTTAACGCCTTCTGGGCCAAAGGGCCATTTGGGGCACTTGAAATTATAAAGATCCTGAAGGCTTTCTGCTGTGTTTTGTAACGCAGGTACAGCGCACTTCCCACCGCACAGAAACAGGCAGCCATGAATGCCTGGCAGAACAAGTGGGACCGCTTCATCCACAGCACCGTCACCAAGATGATCTCTTCCCCTTGAAAGCCATCACCGCGCATGCATCTGAAGGAACAGATCCGTTATCAGACATTATTGTACGATAATCAGGCTTTAAATCTAGGGCATCATACTTAAAAAAAAAAATTATTATAAAATAATATTATTAGAAATATTTCACACAAAAATTAACTATTATTAACAAAAAGGAATTAACAATTCAATATGAAATCTAAGAACTTAAATTAAAGCGATTTTAACTTAACAACCAAACACAACATTCGGGAAAAAAATGACAGCGATAGGCTATACTAAGAAAATTCTTACTAACGATACCTACTGCTTGATTAGGATAAAATCTGCAGCGTCGGATCAAATGAAAGAGAGAAGAGGCAAAGAATAGTATAGAGATTCCATAACTAGACAAAAATACGAAATAATAATGCAATAGCTCACTGTATAGAAAGATATCATATAAGAATTTTTAGCAATAAAAAAAAAATTAAATAAACTAAAAACGCTAAGAAAAGAAGAACTTAAAACAAAAAAAAAATAACTAAAAAATTAAAATATAATAAACCAAATACAAAATATTATAAAAATAATTAAAGAACGCTCATATATGAAAAAAAAAAAACAAAAAAAATCATAATTATGAAATATAAATTAGGAGAAAAAAAAATTTAAATAAAAAAATTATTAAATTTAAAATATAGAAAACCCCCAAAATTACAAATATAAGTAACAAACAAAATAACCCTAAAAATAATAATAAAAATAAAATAATTAAAAAAAATAAAAAAATAAAAAATAAAATAATTACAAAAAATTAAAAATTATAAAAAAAATCAAACAAGTAATTAATATTAAAAATAAAATAAAAAATAAAAAAAATAATAATTATTTTTTCAAAAAATTAAAAAAATTATACAATTAAAACACCAAAATAAAAAAAAAATAACAATAAAAAAAAAAACTTCAAATAACAAATAATTTATAAAAAGTACCTAAAATATCTATAGACGTTAATAATTAACAATACAATTAGTAAAAATAATAAATTTAAAATCATAACCCTCATACAAGTAAGGCAAAAAGATCGCTAAAAAAAATATTCAAAAATAATCCTAAAATAAATAAATTTAAAAGTAATAAATAAATAAATGAATTATTTAAAAAAAATTATAAATAATTAAAAAATAATATTAAATTAAAAAATATAAAAAAAAAATCAATAAATAAAAAAAACAATAAAAATAATAATAAAAAATAATAAAACGTCTTTATTATCAATAATGAATTATATAAATTAAGTAAAAAAGTTAACTGCAAATAACATGGCTCAAAAAAAAGAGGAAGCTAATAAATTTTAAAAATTAAAGTATTATATTAAATAAAAATAAATAAAATAAAAAAAAAAATAAAAATTATAAGTAAAAAAATTAAATTAAAAAAAAAAAATTTAGAATAAACCAAAATAAGATATAAAAAAAAAAAATTAATTCAATTAAATTTTAATACGAATAAAAAATAAATTACATAAATCTTAAAAAAAAAATACATAAAATAAAAAAACTTAAAAAAATAAAAAAAAAAATTTAAAAATAAATATTAAATTAAAATAAAAGGAAATGAAAAAAAAAAAAAAAATATTTTATTAAAAATAGTAATGATAAAAATTAAAAAAAAAAATAAAAACTTATTAAAAAATAAAAAAAAAAAAAAATAAATATAATAAAATAAAAAAATTAAAAAATTATTATTTAAAAAATGTTAATAAAATAAATTAAAAAAAAAAATATTTTATAAAGAAAATAAAAAACACTAATTTAATAAAAACAAAAATTTAAAAAAAAAATAACAAAACAAATAATCTATTCAAATTAATTGATTAAAAAACATAAAAATTTAAAAAAAAAATAAAATAAAAGAATTACAAAAATAATAAAAAAATAAAAATAAAATATAAATTTATTAATTCCTCTTAAAGGATAAAAAAATAAAATGAAAAAAAAACGCCTAAATTATTTAAAAAAAAAATAAAAATAAAAATAAAAAAAAATTTAAAAAAAAGATGATAAAAATAAAAAATATTAATAAATAAAATAATAAAAAATCCTTTATCCCAAAAAAGAAATAATTTAAAAATTAAATAAAAAAATAAAAAATTAAAATAATGAACATTTATAAAAAGCTTTAAAATTTTTTAATAATTTTTAAAGCCAATTAAAAAAATTTAATAAAAAAAAAAAATATAAAATGAAACAAAAAGTAAAAAATAAAAAAATAAATTTTTAAAAATAAAAATATAATAAAAAGAGAAAAAAATAAAAAAAAAAAACTTTACTATATAAATAAAAAAATAATATAAATAAATTTTTAAATAAAACAAACTATATCAAATAAAAAAAAAATTATAATATTATAAAAATTTATTGTAGAAAATTAAATTTAATAACTAAAAATTTTTAAAGCACTAAAAACATTTAAAATTACAACAGTAAAAGAACAATTTATAAAAATATAAATTAAATAAAATCTTTTAGACAAAAAATAGATAGAGAAATAAATATAAAAAATAAAAAATTAACTTTTTTTTAAAAATTTAAAAATAATAATTAAACTATATAAATGTTAAAATATATAAATAATTATTAAGTATAATTAGGGAAAGATACAGCGCCTCTTCTCCTCTTCAGAAATTAGAGAAAAAACAAAAATGTAAAACTTATAAAGAATAGAGTTAAAATAGCAAACATACAAATTCGTAATTATTAAATCTTAATTTATTATAGATTAAAATACTATATATAAAAAAAAAAAAAATCATCCACAGCACCGTCACCAAGATGATCTCTTCCCCTTGAAAGCCATCACCGCGCATGCATCTGAAGGAACAGATCCGTTATCAGACATTATTGTACGATAATCAGGCTTTAAATCTAGGGCATCATACTAAATCACGTATAATTTCGACATCATGTTCGTGGTATCATCTCCCATCTCCTTTTCTTTTTTTGGCAGTTTTGACAACAACAAAAAATTTAAAATCCTCCACTGTGCCTGCTTTAAAGAATATTTTGTGATTGTCTGAAAGAAATGAGCATAACTGAAACAGTAAAAAACCCAACCATAATAATAATATAAAAAAAACCAAGAAAACAACAAGCAAATCTCACCTACCACTTCCATTGCATGTTACATTACGATGTGAACATTTTGATAAAAATAACATCAGCAGTGGTTAGGGATCAAACTAATGGTAATTGCCCTAGCTCCTAATGGGTCTGGGTCCATCAGCACTTTCGGGTGCTTCTTTTTCAGTTTGAAGGTGTAGAGTGGCACAGGTAACGCGTTCGCCTCGTGTACGATAGTTTTTTTCCCCTCTCATTCTGCACTAGGCCTTACGGCCTTTCGGATGAGAAGATAAACCGAGGTCCCTTGTGCCCATGCACTTAGCACACGTTAAACCCAGTGGCAACGAAAAAGTTGTCATTTGGTCAAAATTCACCCACACACCCCCCTTTCCTTCCTCATCAGTCACACAAAAATCGCATGCACATTTTTGTTAAAAGGGTGACGCGCCTCTGGCTGCGACGCGCTCTCCAGGTGGGAGCAACCCGAATTTCACAGAGACGCTTCTGTGACTATAAAGTACCAAAACATACCAGAATAATTTCAGTTGGTAAAGATCTAGTCTCAATATTCTTCTGCTACTATTATCACAAAATTGCCTGAGCTGGACAATTATCTTATTTGCGTGAATACAATTATTTTATATTACTTGCACTTTACCAGTTTACTATTGTGCCGAAGTCGGCATAAGACGTACGGAAACCTCTTTTAGAGCCACACAAATGATGTAAGACAACGTTTATTTTGGATGATGTTCTATGTTTGATGCCTGATTGTGGATAGAGTTCTTAAGAAGGAATCTGCTTAAGTTTAATAAGTAGGATTAGGCCTATATAGTGCTGGTTTTTGACTTAACTTTTGATTTTTAGTAATGAAGACTATGATCATTGCTTATTGTATTATTGGCTTGTTTTACATTTATGATATGGGTGGCTTTGGTCTCAGATTGATATAAAGCATGATTCACATATATGAAAGTATATTGAAGATAATATTATTGTGAATTTGGAATACATGAAATGAACAATGATGGAACGATGAAATTTTAACGACTTCCATACATAGATATTACACACACATGCACACACACACACACACACACACACATACACACACACACACACACACACACACGTGCGCATATGCATTATTATGCCATTGAAAAACTGAAATGGCTACCGTTTTAGTCACGAATTACCTTGGTGTTTTAGTATTATACATTCCAGCTTGAGTACTGAACGATAGAAAGAGAGAGAGGACGGAGATTGACAAGAAGGGTAGGGGGTGGGGTGGGCTTGGGGAAATGACTAAGAAGAAATCAATTTAGCCGAGTTACTTAGCTTAACGACTAGTCTTTCAGTTGAGATGTTTACAATGGCTGGTCCGTTTTTGTGGCCTTTTCCTAGGACCACGAGTCTCATGTAGTGTGTCTTTGTGTATGGATGGGTATGAGTGTGTGCAGGGCCGGATCCAGGGGGGGGTCCCTGGTTTCTGGAAACCCCCCTCTGCCCCAAGCATGTACCTTATACATGGGGGGAAAATAAGAAAATGGCTCGAATTTTGCCTTAATAATCACTAAGTTGTAAACATTTCTGGGGGTTTTGCCCCCTGGGCCAGAAAGGCACTACCCCTTAACTCAGTCATGACCTATGCAGCTCCCTCTAACCCCGGCAGACCCCCCCCCCCCCCTACGAATCACTTGGTCCGGTCCTGGGAGCGTGTGTGTGTGTGCGTGCGCGTGCGCTGCATGTTATGTGTGATTGTTTCAGCCTTGGAACAAAGTATTCTTGCATGGTATACGTCTTTTACAGTCGTTTGCCTGCAAACACAATCACCCTTACAACGAATGTCACTTACAGCTGGCCTTAACAGCCTTAATTGAAATATTGTTTTTGTATTCAGGTCAACAGCTTTAAATTAATGATACTTAGTTTGTGTTGTAATAAAATAAAAGAGCTTTATTAATCCCAGTTTGTTGTCAGGTTAGGAGCTTTATTCGGGTTTTTTGTGATTTTTTTATTTTTATTTTTATAGGGACACCCTGACGGATGAATTTTGGCAAGAAACACATCGAGATCACCAGGAAAACACCCTTTACAGAGATCGCAACACTCACTTTGCTCTTGTTTCCTAGAAATCAAACCTCCAAATTGGTGATTCCTCCTTGGTGGAGGTGCTGGAAGTCAGAGTCTTTCTAATGGCTGCCTGAGTCAGACCAAATCGTTTGCAAAAAATGTTCACAATACAAGCCTTTTTTTAAAAACAATTTTTTTAGCTATTTGATACAGTTTACCAAAAGGAGTTTCGCTCACAGCAAAGGAAATAGCTCCTCTTTTTTTTTTACTGCCTTACAAAGAAGAAAAAGCTTCAACCACTCTTGAGTGGCCTCCACCCACCCCATCCAAAATGGCTGCTCTCTCTGCCAAGGAGGAATCGCCATTTTAACGGTTTGATTTATAGGAAACCAGAGAAAAGTGAGTGTTCCGATCCTTGAAAAGGCTGTCTTTCTGGTGATCTCGACGTGTTTCTTGCAAAAACTCATTCGTAAGGGTGTCCTTTCAAATCCTGGATCTATACTAAAGTACAAAGCTTTAATGGTGTTGGCTACTTAGTAAGTAATGTTAGAAGATATCATCCATCAGGGTGTCCCTTCAAATCCTGGATCTACACTAAAGTACAAAGGTTTAATGGTATTGGCTACTTAGTAAATAATGTTAGAATATATCATCCATCAAGGTGTCCCTTCAAATCCTGGATCTATACTAAAGTACAAAGCTTTAATGGTATTGGCTACTTAGGAAATAATGTTAGAATATATTAAACAACAACAATACCAATGCATGCTGATTCTTCTGTGACTTTTGTTCCATGGAATTATTTTCTTGATTAAATGTGTCATACATACCAAAGAAGCTGTTTGTCTCTGGACGTTTTTCATTATTTCTTCCTATATAGATTTGTAATTGTATGTTGGGATGTAAATAAAATGAATAGACTGAGAATGTTGTGATCAGCTTACACGACGTTCAATAGTGCACGTAGAGTCCTTCCAAATATGGAAGAGACGCCTAAATATGGGAGATGACATCAGTCGCTTGGCGGGTTTTCAGTGAAAGTTTTAGAATTTGTATATTTTAACCTTTCAAACTGACACTAAACTGACTCTAACCCTAACCTTAACCCAAACCTGAAACCGTAAGCTACACACACAAAAATAAAACATTACTGAACAACTGAAAAATCTGACCGGAAGGACTCTATGTGCAGTTTTGAACGGCTTGTATCTTGGTGTTTAACTGGTTGTTTTTATCTTTTATCTTTTCTATCTTACTTTCTTTGTGGCATTGTAAACCGTTTTGTTCGGTTCAAAACGTGTGATTGAATGAAAGATGTGTGTTTGCAAAATAATATTTTGTATGATTCCAAGATCTGTTTTGTGACTGCCTTTCTTTAATTTATGCTGTGTCTTTTTGTTTGGATGTAAAAACAGAAATTTGCGAATCAGTAAAAGGTGATGGACAATCCAACGTAACTGGTGTTATCTTGTGTGTTTTGAATGCTGTGAGGCGTCGTTATATGTTGAAAGGAATTGTGGAGAGAGAAAAAAGAGAATTTTGTGATGGCTCCCCCCCACCTGCGTGCGCATCTCGACCCTTCCAACGGAAGTGTCGCCATCTTAGTCCTTATTTGTGTGTAAACAGCATCGACCTGGCATTTTTCAAACAAAGTTACTGACTAAGATGGCGGTCTCCCATAATATGGCGTGCTCATTGTGGCCGGATATGACGACACGTGGGTACAAGCCATTGTTGTTCATACATGGTGCGTATGTGTGCGTGGTATTTTCAATAACATCTTAATGGATCAGTTTGCACGCACGCGTTGTGTGTGTCAAGTCAAGTCAAGTCAAAATGATCTTTATTGAGGGTTAAAGAATAAGCTAACAAGGCTTTTTTGTTTGTGGCTCAAAGCCACAAACCTATAACTCACTTTGTCGGTCGGTCGGTCGGTCGGTCTGTCGTTCCAAAATTGTCGCACTTCAAATCGAGGCTACACTTCTGGCAGAAGCTCGTAAATTTGACCCCAACCCTAACCCTAACCCAGACAAAGAGACAACACACACATACACACACACGCGCGCGCGCTCGAGCATGCGCACACACACACACACACAATCACACACACGTGTTTAAAACAAATTCAGAATGCAACATGTTTTATTCAGATCATCATAAAATTTAAAAAACATATGAACTTCACCATTGGAATTCGTTGATAGCATAACAAATAACAAAATTCAACTGTTTTAATTAAGTAGTCGTTTCAAAGCTTCGTAATAAACAAATCAAGGCTAGATAATTTTTAAAAATGGACATGTCTGCAAGCCCTTTCAAAATACTCATGTTTGGGTTATTTGCTCATATATTCAAAACATTTCACATCTAGATCTAGAGCTTAAAACTTGGCAGTCACATACAAAAGAAACACAGCCATACCGTGAAAGCATAAATGTTTTGCGATCTTCATCGGTTGCTATGGTAATTTGACTTTAAAAAAGCGCCAATGTAATTTCAGTGCATTTTTTCCACAATGTGGATTGAGTAAAACGGTATTCAGCGTATGTTAGCAGAAAGCTTAAAGAATGAGTGCAACTCACACAAATATCCTTTTTAAACAAAATGTATTCAGTTAATATACAGATTTAAAGGAATAAAACACATATGCCTTAGTAGTCATCAGTGAATGAAGCCAAACCAAATCAAAATCATATTTAGAGGGCAAAAGGCTAAACAAAATAGCCAATAGTGCCATTTATGCTATGCTATAAGAGAGTCACAATGGCTGTGCATGTAGCGAAAGTTGAGCCTTTTGGCTCTAGGGAGAGCCCTGGAATGGCTGCAGGAAGGTGTGGCTGTGCGGGAACCACTGTCACAGCTTAATAATGACTGACACTTGATGCCTGAAATTGGTGACCACCTTCCTGCACAGTCACCCCATCCAGATCCTAAGGGTCTCCCAAGTTCCAAAACACCCGACTTTCGCTGCATAACTCTCGTAACTAAGCGAATAATTTAATCATCTCTTCTGTTAAGAAAGGATCTTATTGTGAGTTGTACTCATTCTTTAATCTTCCTGCTAGTGACGAGCATCTTTCTGCCCAAATCACTCTGTGGAAAAATACTGGTGTAATACATTTGTTGCAATTTTCTGGATTTTGAGGCAATTTAAAATCACATTATCATAGAAACCAATGGCGATTGTTAACAAAATGTTGCTTCTCGGTAAGGTCATGTCTATTGTGTATGTAACTGCCAAGTGTAAAGTTCCAAACGCAACGCGTTTGGAAGCTACAAGCAAATGACCAAAATATGAGCATTTTGAAAGTGTTCCCTAACTTTGTTTGTTGGCAGCCTTATTTCACCTCAAGTTTTGAAGTACATGACAATAAAGATATATGCAGAGAAAGGAGAGAGAGAGAGAGAGAGAGAGAGAGAGAGAGAGAGAGAGAGAGAGAGAGAGAGAGAGAGAGAGAGAGAGAATGAATGAATTTTATTTATAGAGGGTAATAGAGTAAGCAATAACATGCTTTTTTTTACATCCAGCCCTCTGGACAAAATACATATATAAATGTAGAGAAATGGAAAACGAAAATAAGCACAAAGTAATAAAAAGCATGTAAAATACATCCCTATATTGCAATATATCAATAGCAAAACAAAACCTATTATTGACTATTCTCATTTTTAACATTCAAAATTTGGAAGTAAGCGCATACACACGGGAAAATAAAACCCAATCCTACGAGAAGTACACCACAAACATATGACAAAAACCAACAACTTAATCATACTTTGTAACTCATCGTTAAAATGTACTTATTTGAAAAGAAACCCATGTTTATAATAAAGTCAAAGATAGTATTACTTTACCTACTCATCTTAGCATGCACAATTCAAAATGTAAATACATGTACCCATGGCAAAATCAAACCTATTCCTACATTACATTATTCATCAGTTTTCAACATGCACAAATTAAGAGGTACACGCACACACGTAACAAAAAGAAGACCTAGTCATAGTGTGTGCATGCGGACTGATACACATATTGAAAAGTAAATACATGTATACACTTGACGAAATCAAGCGATACAGAAATGTACTAGGATATAGCGACACACGATTACTGAAAGAGAAGCGCATAATTTGTTAGAACTAAATAGACCGTTGTATTCAAACTACCATGAAAACATGCTATTTCACGTTATTGGCACAATTAGTCTAGAAACGTTAGAGCATATTCATGAACACTACACTATGCGAACGGCATTTTTTTTCGGTGTGTGGGTGTGTGTGTGTTCTGTTGTTTAATGGCCTGTTTTCTTTATGTCGTTGGTCAAAAGTTCTTTCAGGACCACAGGGATTTCCATCGGCTCCACTTTTCTGTCTCTCTCCAGTCCCCAGCCAACACGTTTGGTCATGTCCAGGAGACAGAGGTCTTGTAGGGATCTGGGCTCTGATCCTTTGCTGGAGAGAAATTTTCTTATGTCTCTGGCAGCATGCACGTCATCTTGTAAGGGAAACTCGTTGGATGGAGATGAAGGTTCCTCGTCCATACTTTCTACTTGGCACCTTTCCTTGAGAATTGGGTGCTGACTCAGCCGGAGGAGCTCAAGGTTGTTGGCTGCTGCTCCAACCTCGTACAAGAATCGGACGAGGTCTGGCTGGTTGGAGAGTACTGCAATCCCAAGTGGTCTGTCAAGTAGGCTTGCTTCATCTGCGTCACTACCAAATTTAACTGGCGGGAGAAACTTGGAGAACAGACCGGCCTTACCGGCCATAAACAGACACTTGGCGCAGTCAATGCCCTTTTGGGTGCTCTGATCTAACTGCTTGAGCATAAATGCCTGCCTCCATTTACAAGCATACTGCACAAGACGAGCCAGAAGACTTGGGGTTTTATTTAGAGCTTCACAAACAGCGTGCTGCGCATGCTTGTTCTCTGAGCATAAAAATAGTTTGATAGGCCCGATTTTGCCACAAACTGAGGCATACATGAACCAAGCTTTCAGCCATGCACCCTCGAGTCTATGCGTAAGCAGATCAAACATATCTAGTTCGTCTTCCTCCTCCAACTCCCGAAACCAAGTCATTGTTCGCTGGAAGTCGTTTGTACACACCAACAGTCTCATGGCACAACCCCATCTTTTTTGTGACGTCAAAGAAGCGAAGATGGCGTCCCAAAACTTGCTGCCTAGTCTCT
>JAGGCT020002314.1:0-25000 GCA_017654935.2 Phymorhynchus buccinoides
AGCGCAGTCTGCCAAAGGCAGAGCTTGCTTTTGCAATTCTCGCACCAATTGCATTATCAATGTTCACATTTCTAGATAGCATGCTGCCCAGATTGGTGAACTTGTCCACCGATACTAGTGTATGACCATTCACTGTCACTTCGAGTTCCTTCCCCTGTGGGGATACTGGGGGGTCTTTTGTATAAATAGTTCCCCCACCTTCTGGAAGTTCTGTGCTTGTAACTTCCTCTAATCTGTCACTCTCTTTGACTCTGCCTTTTCCCGTTGCTTACTGTCATCTACTATCTTTCTGCCTAACCGGTCCATTTTCCTGCCTTTTTTTTCACAAAACACTTTTCAAAAACATTTCCTCCATCCAAAGTCGGACTTGCTGGGCCTAACTATTTCTTAGTTAGACGCATAACGGCAGCATGACGCATCTGCGCTCGTAATTGACAGGAAACTGTCTGAGCGATCAAAAAAGAAGAAGAAGAAGCTTCAATCTTCTTGGTGCTTATGGTGAGACCACAATTATCACAAGCAGCAGAGAACAAATCCAAGGACAAGTTTCAGTACCAAGAGGCAAATGACACAGTAAGAGCAGATTCAATGCAACAATGATAGCAGGTTTCTGTTCTTATCGTGTCTTGCTCAATGGGAAAAATCACGTGGATTTGTTTTAAACATTTTGTTTTCATAGAATGCTGTTAAATCACGAGCAGTATTTTTATATTACAAATATTGCTAAATAAGTAATAACATGTGGGTTTGTTCAAACGTTAATAACGTCTTGTTCAATCTGGTCTTTGTGTAAAATGTAGACACAGGCATGTCCAGTCTAACAAAATAAAACATTACTGAGTACATTGAATCTGTGGGTCAGGTTAAACAGTGAGAATCCTTCCTGTAACATATTTGCCTTGTCTTAAACTTCATCATATTAGAACTTCTTTCCTCACCACTCATGTGATTTCAGAGCACGAACTGTGTTTATTCATGTGTCAGCCATTCTAACAGACAAACAAGAAATGTTGGAAAACAAAATCAATGAATACAGAAAAGAGAAAAACGACATTAAAGAAAGAGGAAGCGGCGTGACAGAAAAAAATCACAAGCCCAGAAAAATGACTGTACAGCATAGAATTACGTCTTATAAATCCAGTTCAATACAGCCTTAAAATGTAGGAGCATTTAGCCACAAAAGATGTAAATATACAAACGTGCAGAAAATTTGGATAATCTTTTTTGCCAAAATACTGATTTTAGAAACACCTTACATACATCTCTATGCTTCCGTTCTTCAGGTGAAGTCAGTAGTGTTACCAACAAAACACACACCTCTGCTGATCCTCTGAACATCCGCCAACTCTGCCCTGGGGTAGAATACTTCCTCAGACAGAACCACAGCCAGTACACGATCGAGAAGGCCAATGTGACAGACTGTGTGCATAAGGACAATTTCCCCCCATACTCAGCTGACCAGGGAGTGGTCTACGGTATGTGTAAGGATTCCACATCGTTCTGTACAATACATGTGAAGCCGCCAAAAGGAATGTTTGCAAATATGTGTGTGAAACGGTTACAATATGGGTGTCATTCTCTGCAGTGGAAATTTATGGTTATGAAGTCTTATTTTAAAAGTCAAGTTATATGCGGACAGTATTCTGTTAAACACTTTTGCCAACAAACGTATGACACAATACACTTGATTAATAGCAATAAACCAATGGTAAATGTATCTATCACTGTTATAAAAAGACCAGGTTTGGAAGTAGTATATACTAGCAACCATGATGGCTATATAATACTACCCATGATTCGTATGGTTATGCTTGTTTGTGAATGTAAATACTGTTTCCCATCTAAATACTTTATCATAATCAGCGTTCAACATTGGTTTTATCCACTATCCTTGAATTCAAATATTGAAATAGATTTAGTTTTCATGAAACCTAATGATACCTATCAGACTGTTAAGCGGTTTCCTCTGAAGCGTTTCCAATCAGCAGCAGTCTTTGGTACCTCAGACATTCAGTTGTGTGTTTTTTGGAAAAAGTATAATTTATTAAAAATGATCTTTTCTGTTCTTTCTGAGGATACCAAACCTAATAAACTGCCCAGTGGTTTGTTCAACTGCTCTGTGGATCATTATCACACGTTTCAAAGCATTCTGCATTGTACTATGAAGACAGAGTGTGAAGATGGTGTTGATGAAACAGACCACTGTCCTTACAGTGGTCCTGGTTGTCAGGGAATGGTGGCTTCACACAACAAATGTTTTGAAGTCGTTCAGTTGGAAGGAGTAATTCCGGATGCTCTTGTGGGAAACGAATGTCGGAAGAGAGGAAAATCTCTGGCATCTATCAAAACACAGAGAGAGAAAGAAGATGCCGCACACATCTTTCAAAACTTCAAAAGAGTTGAAACAAGGGTTGGTTTGACACACGGATTGAAGTCTGTTTCCTTTATGTACAGCATATTTTACAGGTGGTCTGACGCCACTTTGATCTATAACTGGGATGTCTTTGAACTTGATGTAAATCATTTTATGGATGAGAGACCTCGGTATGCCTTCAGAACGAACAAGGTGTTTAAAAGAATAATTCATTATTTAGCCCTAAAAGGTGAGGTTCTTGGTGAACAGGCAATACTCAGTAGCGTATTGTGTGAAGTAATGTCACAAAGCGTAAAGACATTTCCCTCTGAACCACAATTCCCTTCATCACATTCGCATTTATCTATTTTCACTTACACACAACAGATTTTATGTTCACATACAAACACCCACATATCGCACATGTTTCTGTTGTGTCTCTCAACTGACTTAAAGAGTGATTGCCTAACAGTGTTCCAAAGCTTGTGTGAATCAAGAGATAATAGAACTGTGCATAATGCAGCATTTTATGTTGGAGGCAACTGCGACCATTGTAACATGTTCCAGTGTGACATTGATCTCACTGAAATTCACTACACCATGGTGTGTGACTTCACAAACGACTGTCCAGATCAAAGTGATGAATCTTTCTGTGGCTTTCCCCCTTGCGGTGGTTTTATGTGTGACAATGGTCAGTGTGTGATGGAGTCTCAACGTTGCAATGAATTTCCTGATTGTGTGGACAATTCTGATGAAATGAGTTGTACGTTTCAAATAAACACATATTCTGAAGCAAGAAGCAATGAACTATTGCACATCAACCTCGATGGCACTGGCTTTTTCACTCAGCAGCTGATAGCACATGACGTGCTATGTCCAGACAGTCATTATCGTTGTACAGCAGAGTGGCTGTACTGTCTGCCTGTCTACACTCGGTGTAACGGAATGAACGACTGTGTTTATGGGGAAGACGAACAAAACTGTGAGAAATTAACGTGTCCTGGATTATATCAGTGTCAACATTCCAGAGTGTGTGTGCACGGAGATCACCTGTGTGATGGCTGGGGTCAGTGTCCACAGCGGGATGACGAACTGATGTGTGACATGATCTGTCCTGAAGGTTGTCTGTGCCAGGGCCAGTCTTTCCTTTGCAGGAAACCCTTTCTTGTTGATCTTTATCCTGAACTTCGTTACTTAGATGCCACCGGGTCAGGAATGTCTCTGTCTGAATTCAATGGACATACGTATCTAACCCACCTCAGTCTGTCTGACTGTTCTGTGGTAAACATTTCAAACGTACACATAACACATCTACTACACATAGATCTTTCAGATAACGATTTAGAAATTCTGTACATGAACGACCTCCAATATCTAGCACAGCTACGAACTCTAATTTTAACAAACAACCCACTCAGCAGAATATTAGGCCCAAAGAACAGGTATATTCTTTACTCCTTGAAAAATATGCAGATTTCTCAAACCCACCTTGAGAATTTAAATTCTATGCTGAATGCTTACTGCCCCAAAATAAACTATCTAAATATATCCTTTTCATCTATTAAAAGCTTTACACCAAAGGGTTTAAAAAACATACCACAACTGAATGAGTTAGACCTGAGAGGAAATCCAATTAACGAATTTTCTTTTGACATCATATCAAATGCAAAATATTTAAAAGCTATCTTTTCGTCAAACCACAGATTTTGCTGTGATCTGCTGTTTTCCACAGAATCAGGCAACATAAATTGTAAAGCTCCTAGCACCATCCTTCCATCATGTCAGGCGTTGTTAGCGAATAAATTCTATGTCATTTTTTTTAGGATGGTAACCATATTGTCCTTTGGAGGGAATATCATCAGTTTTCTAGCTACACAAAATGCAAAAACATTGTTTGGTCAGGTTGCTTTAACGGCACTTTTCCATTTGCAGTTTTCTAACATTTGCATGGGATGTCACATGGGCATTACTCTTATAGCAGACATGATGTTCAAAGGAAAATACATCTTCAAAGAAAAACACTGGACGAGTAGTATTCCATGTAAACTGAGTGGATTTCTCTGTCTGTTGTCCTGTGAGGTGTCGGTGCTGATCGTTGGACTCCTGACTATGCAGCAGTTCGTTATTCTGTATGCCGGTGGTCAGTCTAAGACAGTCAGTAAACAGTCTGCAATAACAGCCTGGGTTGCTGGCGGCCTGTTGTCATGGATACCCTTTCTTCCTGGTTTGTCCCACTGGGGTCTGGAAGGTCAGTCTGGTCTGTGTCGTCTGGCTCTGTTTACTGACGGCCATTCCAGCACAGAGTTCAAGTGGTTCACAGTGCTTGTGGTTGTCAATGTTATCTTGTGTTTGATCATTTCATGTTTTCTAACTGCTGTCTGCTGGGGGATGCCACAGTACAAGATCATGATGAATTCGGCAAGAAGATCAGTTTACAGTTCAGTTCAACTGACCAAAAAGATTGTGTTCACAATAGCTGGTTGTTGGATCCCGCTAGGTCTGATGCTGATTATGACAACGGCTGATGTTGCAGCGTTAAAGCAGATATATGATACCACGATTGTTCTCATGTTGCCAGTCAGCTCTGCTCTCTACCCTGTGCTCTTTGTTTGGACCATACTCACACAGCAACGATCTCAGCTGCATGACGACAAACTCCTACAATCATTGAAAAATGGTCTGTTGAAGAAATAAAAAAAAGATAAACGAATAGTGTGTAAATTATAAATGCTTTTCACACATATTCTTTCTTGTCGATTTTTTGTTGAAGGTAAAATGGTTGGTTAACATAGTAGTCTGCAAAATCATTGGTTTATCTTTCTATGCCTACCGTACACACAACCTCGGTGCTCACAAACACACACACACACACACCCACACACACACACACACATGATCTTCTTTGGCATGCCAAAATGTATGCAGCATTTTACCATTTTAAGCAAATTCTTATTAATAAAACAAATCTGACAACTCTGTTTTATCTTTTGTTAATCATACAAAGGGTGCTTAAACACAATGATTTGACAAAAGGTAGTTATACTACTAGTACTACTACTGCTAATAATAATACAATAATAATAATAATAATAATAATAATAATAATAATAATAATAGTAATAATAATAATCATAATCATAATAATAATAACTAACATTCATAGAGTAGCTTTTGGCTCTTGAGAGGGCGCTTCACAAAAGGTTTAAATGAATAAATAAATAGATCATAAATATTTAAATAAACTACTAAAATACTGACCATCATAAACACGCACACAGCCACAACACGCGCATGCGCAACACACTCATGCACACGCACGCACACAAAAGCATGTGCGCATGCACTCTCACACACAATGTGGGGAACAGAGTTTTAAGGCAGGAAACATGACAAGGAAGAAATCGGAGGCTTTGCTAGAAGAGGTGAGTTTTAGGAGCGTTTTTGAAAGATTAGAAAGATTTAGCAGAACGAAGTTCATAGAGTAGAGAGTTCCAGATAGAAGGGGCACTGAAAGAAAATGAACGTTCACCATTTGTCTTAGTGTTTGTACGATCGAGGTACGAGGAATAGAAAGGATAAGTTTGTCAGAAGAGGAACGGAGAGACCTGGAGGGCGAGTACAGGTGAATGAGATCAGAGAGGTAGGCAGGACCAGGTGAATGGACAGCATTGAAACAGAGGCAAGCAATTTTATATTTTATTCTTGCCTCGACTGGAAGCCAGTGTAAGGTATTGAGGTGGGGTTTGATGTGGTCATTACGAGGGACTTTAAGTATTAACCGAGATGCATTGTTTTGAACTTTCTGAAGTTTGTTGATGAGGGTTTGCGGACAGCCTACAAGTAAGGAATTGCAATAATCGATGCGAGACAGTACAAATGCTGATACTAGAATCTTGGTGGCTTCCACTGTGAGATAGTGACTAATGGCACTAAAGTTCACATTGCGAAGCAGAGTCATGACAAGAATTACCATAGTTAGCTAGCTGACAGTCGAGGGTTACACCAAGGTTTTTAGCTGACTGAGAGAAAGGAACAGTAGCATCGTCAATGACAAGAGAATCAGGAAACTGAACAGAGGTGGAACTTCTCTGAGTGGAAACGATCATTGCTTCACTCTTATCATCATTTAGTTTCAATTTATTGGAGGTCATCCACGACTTGACATGTGAAAAAGTATCCTGCATGGACAAAACTAGATCATCAATCTCATTAGGCTTAGAAGACTTTTGCAGTTGGGTTTCATCAGCGAATGAGTGATGGATAGCTGAATGCTGGGACATGACGTCTGAAAGAGGGGAAGTTTAGAGAACAAATAGAACAGGCCCCAGGACTGATCCCTGTAGCACACCACAGGAAACAGAGGATGGGGCAGAGTTCCTGTCCAGAATGGAAACAATCTGGGTATGGCTAGAAAGATAAGAGGTAAACCACTCGATAGCTGCATCACTAATGCCAAAGACAGATTCCAACTGATAAAGAAGAGTGTTGTGGTCAATGGTATCAAACGCTGCTGAAAGGTCCAAAAGAGTCAGAACTGAGAGTTTTCCTTCATCAAGAGAAAAAAGATCATTAACAACCTTCACTAAAGCAGTTTCAGTACTATGACCTGGTCTGTAAGCTGACTGAAAAGGCTTGAATAAATCGTTTGAATTTAGATGGTCAGAAAGCTGTGAAATAATTTTCCACAATCTTTGACACAAAAGATAAATTTGAGACAGGTCTGAAATTGTTCAATCATTGTGGTTTAGTGAGGGCTTTTTGAGGAGAGGTTTGACAATGGCAGTTTTGTAGACATCAGGAAAGAGACCAGAAGACAGAGAATCATTGATTATTTTGGTTAGTACAGGTAACACAACATCCAAACATTCAAACAGCAGAGAAGTGGGAATGGAGTCAAGGTAACATGTTCTGGGTGCAGACTTTTTCAATACATTCAAGACATCTTCATCAGTAACAGGAGACAAGTGAGAGAGTGGATTCTCAATGAAAGGTGTGTCTAGTGGATGAGAAACTGTTGGCTGTTTATCAAGTTCATTTCTGATTGTTTCAACTTTCTTGCAAGATAAATCAGAAAAGATGTTAGACAGAGTGGAAGGGGGATAGATAGTGGGCAGTTGGGAAGATTCCATGCGACCAGACAGGCTGTTAGTAATATGATAGAGTTCTTTGCTGGATTTGGCCGCAGAGATCTTGCTAGTGTAAGAAAGAGTCTTAGCTTTGCCAATAAGGAAGGTGACAAAGTTCTTAGTTTTAGTGTGGATTTGTTTAAGAACAGTCAATCCACCCTTTCCCTGCCTCTCTGCTCGTCTCCGCTGACCATCCGCACGTCTCCGTTCCCTCTTTGCTTCTACAAGCTCGTCACCGAGAAGCCCGAACCAGGGACTGGTGGCCTTATAGACCTTATTAAATTGCTGTTCTATAATATTATTTTCTGAGGCCTTTTTTTAAGATCCCTAAGATCTTCTTCCAGAGCTGAACAAAGGACCATTACAGATGACATGACTGCCCAATACAGAGGTTATGCATCATAATGGTGACTTGAGTTTTAAGTAACTGTGGCAGATCTACTGATGGTGACTTGAGTTCTAAGTAACTGTGGCAGATTTACTGCAATTCTAGTGAGTCTGGTATGGGTCTTTAACAGAGATCAACTATGGAGGAGGTCTTAGCAATTGCAATGTTAGCCTCTCCGATGTGATCATGAACCTCTAAATGACCAAGAGCATGAGTTCGCCTTCTGAAATGGAAATCGATATTTTGTGCAAATTACAAGGATAGGCAGGTATTATGGCAAGGTTTTATACATCGTACATGTTTGAAAACTGTTAACATTTTTAAAGAGTGGTAAGCAAGTAAATCCCATCTGAATATTCCATGCACCATGCTAAAGATAGCATTATATTATTTATCATGACCATGATATTTTTGCATTGTAAAAACGTTCAGATCTGAGACTATGATATTACTTGATCAAAACCTTTAAAATGATAGAACCACTACAGTACTTTATCAGGGAAGTTGAAACATTTGCATTCCCTCTATAGTATGTGTGTTTTCAGTATGTATGTAATTCATCCATACATATTTTTGTTAAAATACATTTTAATAATTTACTTTTCATTTTATTTATCCTCCTTTTGTTCCACATTCCTAAAATACTAAAAGATGGCAGGAATGGAACAACACCTAGCAACTGTAAAGGCCAGGGCCTGATAGCACTGTGCAACACTTGCTACAAAGTTGTCAGCAACCTTCGTTTGGGAGAAAGACAGAATGACCGAGCAAGAGATTTCTGCAATTCACAAGGAGGAATACTAAGTTTTCCTAAGTGTGTGACTTTGAACAGGAGTCTTGGCAATTTCTTTGATTTTGAATTCCATGCTGGGTTTTATGTAAATGATGTAACAGTCCCATCAATGTATAGAAATAACCTGGTTGGCCTTGATCGAATTGTGTATTTCCATCCTGTCTTTTCTGCTTTGGTTTTTTCCAGTCCAGGCATTCCTCCTCCGTCATTTTATTCATCAAGCTCGGAAAGAATAAGCTTTGTTGTTGTCGAAAAAGTTACATATATGTATGCTGTTGAAATCTTTACAGGTTCTGATCTTGGTGTAGTTTGTGAAATTAGGTTAAACGTAACAAAGCAAGAATTTCCATATTCACAAACAATTACCTTAGTGCGTGAACATGTGTTATTTCCCTTTAAAGAACAGTTGATGACAAAGTGTTCTGGTGGACATATTACCTTCACAGCTTTCCTATATGGATCCAGCCAGTCTTGCTCTTTTTTGAATCAGATGATCAATGTCAGTAAATTTTGGGGGGAAGAATTCCATCCCATGTTTATTTGCACTGAAACAATAACCACAATATCCTTTTCCTTGGTATGCGACCAGATGGTTGATTGTTCAGACATGAGCGATGAGTCATATTGCAAATACCCTCGATGCATCAACACATTTACGTGTACTAGTGGTCAGTGTGTGTCCTTTGAGAAAGCGTGTGATCGACAACCTCACTGTATGGATGGATCTGATGAAGACAATTGTGAGTTTAAGAAATGCTTACGATTTGACTTCTTGTATATTCCATTCCCTACGCTCATTGATTTTTATGAAAATGGCCAGTTTGTTTCAAGTCCAATGAAATCTAATGACTCTTGTCCTGACACCCATTACCGCTGCCCTGGCGACTACAATGACTGTTTGCCTGTCTACACTCTGTGCAACGAAATGTACGACTGTATTGAGCAACAGGACGAAGAAGGCTGTGCCAACATGACCTGTCCAGGACTGTTCAGGTGTAGGTCCTCCACGACCTGTGTTCACAGTGACCACCTGTGTGATGACTGGTACCAATGTCCCATGAAGGATGACGAACTGTTTTGTGACGTGACATGTCCTGAGGGCTGTCAGTGTCAAGGTTACGCATTTCAGTGTCCTCAGCCTTTCTCAGCAGCTCTTTTTCCCAACCTTCGGTTTTTAGATGCCACTGGTTCGGGTATGACATTGTCAGATTTGTCCAATAACGTCTATCTTATTTATACTGTTCTTACGCGTTGTTCTTTGACTGTACTACATAACATAACATTGTTGAATGTAATATATCTTGATCTCAGCCACAATGAGCTACAGCATGCAGACAAGAGTGTATTTCTCGGGTTGGTTAATTTACGAACATTGCTCTTGAACAGCAATCCACTAACCTCATTTTACATCACCACATCTTCATCTTCTCTGTTACAAAATACATTGACTACATTAGACTTGTCATCCACCCAATTAACAGTTCTGAACAATGAAATACTTTCACATTTTCCTCACCTAGAGACACTGGTTTTGAAAAACACTTCCATCCATGCTATCGCTCCTGGCATTTTACAAAATGTACCACTATTAAAAGAACTGTGTCTGGAAGGGAGTCCAGTGAAAATGTTTCAAGATGATGTTTTCAAAGATCTGAATCACCTGCAGGCCATACACACTGACAACTACAGACTGTGCTGCAGAAGAATTCTCCCTTACAAATTTGACAAGTCCTCCTGCCACGCCCCTCAGGATGAAATCTCTTCCTGTGAACATCTGCTGCACTCGTGGACGTACCGCGCCTTTCTCTGGTTGATGGCCTGCCTGTCTTTGGCGGGAAACGCCTTCTGTGTCTGCGCACGTTTGTTTAACAAAAGAATGTCGTCATCGAAAAGTGGGTTCAGCGTGCTGGTCACGTGCCTGGCTATGGCGGACTTTCTGATGGGGGTCTACATCACTGTGATTGGAGCGGCGGATGAGAAGTTCCGTGGCCGATATCTCTACCATGATGAGGCCTGGAAGAGCAGTGTGACCTGTAAGGTGGCTGGCTGTTTGTCTCTGCTGTCCAGTGAGGTGTCAGCTCTGATCATCCTGCTCATCACACTGGACCGCTTTGTTGTCATCCACTTCCCGTTCAGCACACTACGGCTCAACAAATCTTCAGCATCAATAGCTAGCCTGCTAATCTGGATGGTTGGGTTGTTTCTAGCTCTGTTGCCTTTACTTCCTGCAACATCTGATTGGGAGTTTTACAGCCAGTCAGGCATTTGCGTTCCTCTGCCAATCACAGAGAAAGAGTTCAAAGGCAGGTTCTATTCCATTGGTATTTTGATAATGTTGAATTTTTTTCTCTTCCTGCTGATATCCATTGGCCAGGCGTTTATTTACTGGTCAGTGCAGAACAACGCCCTGAAAGTCAGTTCCACTAAAGCATCACGCGATCTGACCATAGCTCGGCGGTTAATCAGCGTGGCGGTAACAGACTTCCTGTGCTGGTTTCCCATTGGGATGTGCGGGATGCTGGCTCTGGCTGGTGTGCCCATCCCAGGGGAAATGAACACGGCCCTGGCTGTGTTTGTCCTGCCCTTCAACTCCGCTGTCAACCCCTTCATGTACACATTCAACGTGGTCATGGAAAAGCGCAGGAAATCCAAGGAGGCCAAGCTTGTGCAGTGGCTTCAGGAACATCCTGAACTAATTCATGCCTGAAGTGTCGGGCATTATGTAGCTAAGTTATTTACTGTTCAATTTTTGTTTTTTTATGGCGCTTGTGTCCATGCACATACACCTAATACTAATATATTTAAATGTCTTCTGGACAGCGATCAAAAATGTAAAAAAAAAGTTTTTTTTTAAAAAATCTGATGAAGAAGTATATCAAAATTGTATTATGCGTATGTGCAACTATAAGGCCGTGTACATGCGGAGATTATGTGCGGAAACCCGTGTGCAATCCGCAAATAAGTAAAAGAAAGATGGGAACAGATTTGCGCACGTGTCCGAATTTCCCCTCATCCGTAAATGTTTACCCTTCTTCCACCTATTTACGGATTGCGTGTGGGATTTCCGCACGGAATCTCTGCATAATTATGTGTGTATACGGCCTAAGAAATGTACAAAAAGAATGAAGGAGAACACTTCATGGGCCGTGAGACCCTGGCTTATGAGCCAGTCCTCCCCTATCACTACCAGGTCTAATCAATACATTGTGATGTTTTACCATTAAACAAGGATTTGGAAGGGAGGGCTATGCAAACAGCTATTCAATCTACAACGACCGTGCAGTTGTTGTACAAAGCAATAGTTAAACATTTTGTTCCATGTCAAAGTTGAAACTACACGTGACTGTCTTCTATGCAATGATAACGATTTAAAAGTTTAATTTGATGTTTTGATATCACAAAAGGCATTCCTAAAGTAAATTGAAAATTGACATGTCACTTGAACATTGCGAGGGGTGCCTGCAAGAACTGACTATCACAAAGGGAATAAACAAGGGAGATGGTCAGTTCTTGCAGGCACCCCTCGAAATTTAAATAGTGTCTATTTAGCCTCACGTGTAATTTTTAAACTAAACAAGTACTTTGTTTATGACCCTATTGTATACGATACTAAACAAAATTAATCTGTTTCTTCTTTTTGCAAGGAAATAGTGTGTTTAATTCGCTATAATTTCATATTCTCATTAAAAGCGATGTCAGACAAAGTATTTCGTTCAGCAAAACTTGTCAAATAATTGGTTCCGAATGTCTGCAAAGGATAGATCTAATGAGTATGAGGTTAAAACGCATTTTAAATCAATGTACCGATGTTCATCATGACAAGTAATGTTCTCTTTGGTATGTCGAGTATGGAGAGGACAGCATCCACCAGCTGGACCGTGCCCAGCAGGTCGCCATCTTCAGATTAAGAACTGGGCACTGTCGGCTCCTCTCCCATCTCTACCGTCTGAAGATTTCCCACATGGATGAATGTCTGTGTGGCATGGGATTACAGACAGCAGACCACATGTTGCAGGACTGCCCTACCTTCGACACCCTGAGATGCGAAATCTGGCCCAGGCCTGCGGCACTCCGTGACAAGCTGTGGGGTCCTGCTGAGGCGCTGCTGTTGACTGCGGCCTTCAACCGGACTGAGCATCTGATATGGCCGGGAACAAAGAAGAAGAAGAAGAAGTATGTCGAGGAACGTAAATTGGTCATTATGTTTCGTTATGGAGTTTCCTGTTCATTCTTTAGTGAGAAAGCATTTTGGGATTTCAGTGTTTGAAGCACCTTGTCTTCATGCAGCTGAGATCGTTGCTCTGTGAATGTGGTCCACACACAGAGCACAGGGTAGACAGCAGAGCTAACTGAAAGCTAAAACACAATTATAATAATAATAAACAACGGATATATAGCGCTTTTTATCGAGCACAAAGCGCTCTCAGAATCGCATCCGTTAAGCGGACGAAGCTCGACTGTATGGTTTCAGTCTTCCCATTGCGCCCATAGCCACTCACTCTTGGTAGGAGTCGGTCCAGGACCAAAAGAACCCTCTTCTCTGATGGGATTCGAACCCAAGACCTCCCAGCCAGTAGTCCGCAACGCTAACCACTACGCCACGGCGGCTGGTGAGTGGTTTTCTCTGTCTGTTGTCTTGTGAGGTGTCAGTGCTGATCGTTGGACTCCTGACTATGCAACTGTTTATCATTCTGAATGACAATGGTCAGTCAAAGAGAGTCAGTCAACAGTCTGTCATAAAAGCCTGTGTTCTGGTCAGGTTTGCTGGCATCCTGTTGTCATGGATACCATTCTTCCTGATTATGGCTTTATACAAATGTTTTAACACAGCAGCATCAGCAACGGTCAGAATCTTTAGCAGGACTAAAAAGATCCAACAGCCAGACGTTGCGAACACGATATTTTTGGTCAGTTGAACTGAGCTATATACACTGATCTTCTGTCGGGATTCAGCGTGATTCTGTGCTTTGGCATCCACCTGCAGGCAACAGCTAGAAAGCATGAAAAGGGTCAACACGAAATAGAATTTGCAGCTACAAGCACTGGAACTCTGTGCTGGAATGGCCGTCAGTAAACAGGACCAGACGACACAGACCAGACTGAACTTCTCCACCCCAGTGGACCAAACCGGAAAGAAATGGTATCCATGACAACAGGGTGCCAGCAAACCAGACCAGAACACAGGCTTTTATTACATACTGATGACTGACGAAGTGTGCGTGCATGCGTGCGTGCGTGTGGTTCTTCGTCCTCTTATATCTCAAGAACTGCTGCATGGAATCGCTGCAAATTTTGTGTGAAAGTGTATCACCCAAAGAACGCAAACTGAGGGGGGGGGGGGGGGGGGGGGTAACATGTGGTTTAAACAAAGTTTATTAACATAATACATTGCAGTAACATGTGACGGGAAGGGGGCGCTAAGGGCTCAGGAACTTGCCGCCGCTCTGTGACTCACTTTTTTTTCCCAACATCAGCAGAATCTTCAACTTGATGAAAGAGGCCGATCAACAGGAAGAAGAAGATTTTAGAATTAAGGAACCTATAGCTGCCATCAGGGCAGTGCGCAAAGGGTTAACATTTCACTAAGAGGCAACAGTTTGCTTTGCTTGGGTAAGGAATAGGGTTGTAGGATGAGATTAAGATTATGTTAATGAAACCGAAGAACGATACTTCGAGATTGAAAGCCCAAAACAGGGTCCGTTTCACAAGGGCTAACGTTACGTTGCGCTCGCTCAAATCGGCGAAAACGGTCTAAGAAACACCCTTCGTTTGCCGATAGTTCGAGTGGCGTTTTGTTCTTGCCAAACACCGAGCAAGCGGCGAACTATCCGGAACTATGGTAGGGGGTGAATACGTTTCTTGTTGATTGGTCCATTAAAGTTTGTTTAAAATAAAAAAAATTGGACCAATCAGACAAGAGCTTGTAATATTCTTTCGCAAACGTTTTCTAAAGTGTTTCTTAGGCCGCGTTTGGCGTAAGCGAATAACGCTCTGTGAAACACTTTAGAAAGCGTTTGCGGAAGAATATTACAAGCTCTTGTCTGATTGGTCAAAACAAATTATTATTTTAAACAAACTGTAATGGACCAATCAACAACAAGAACCGTATTCACCCCCTACTACTTCCGGATAGTTCGCCGCTTGTCACCTTTCGACTGAGAGCAAAACGCCATGCGAACTATCGGCAAACGAAGGGTGTTTCTTAGACCGTTTTTGCCGATTTGAGCGAGCGCGACAAAACGTTAGCCCTTGTGAAACTCGCCCCTGGATCCGAGGAGTTAGCAAAACTGCACTCTTTCCTATATATTTAAATCCGATAGAGAAGATTAATCATTGACAAATTGAAAGAATCCGCAACTGATGTTATTTCCATCAGCAAATTATCTCCTTCGAAAAACGAAGTTAAGAGTTATTATTGGTAGGGGAAGACGGGGTAAAAAGCGCATGGGCGGGTAAGAAGCCCACCCCAATTATCTCATGAAATGAAGCAAATTTCAGTCTCATTTTGCCCATGAGACGAGCGTTAATGTCTAGCATTCGTCTCATGGGCAAATTTAACTGAAATTTTCTTTATTTCATGAGATAATTGGGGTGGGCTTCTTACCCGCCCATGCGCTTTTTACCCCGTCTTCCCCTATATCGGCCTGTTTAACTTGACCTTATTATAATCTATTTATTAAGAAAATGTTGATCTATAGGTGAAGACGGGGTAAAAAGCCCATGGGCGGGTAAGAAGCCCATGCCACTTATCTCATGAAATAAAGCAAATTTCAGTCACATTTTGCCCATGAGACGAGTGTTAATCTCATGGGCAAAATGTGACTGAAATTTGCTTTATTTCATGAGATAAGTGGCATGGGCTTCTTACCCGCCCATGGGCTTTTTACCCTAGCGCTTATCTTTTAACCTTTTCAGCACGTTACAATTTCACTAAAATTATACATATTAAAAGCAAACCCTTACCTTAAATGATCCAATGGGATGCATTTGCACACCGTGCCGAAAGAAACCTTAAAAGCATAGCAGTGTTCACACATGACTAATGAATAAAACTACATCTTTGCCAAAAAAAAAAGCAAACATGTTAGGGGTCTTCAGACATTGTCATAGCTTCATGGAAGCCAGTCAGAAATCACGTGACTGTCCAATATGGCGGCTTAGCCCCACTTTAGTGATGCAAAACATAACTGCTTCTACCTAAGGAGCTGTCCCACTAAATTACCTGACACTTTTTTGTGTGGCGATTGCCCTTAATGACAGTATTGAGTAATGTCTATCCTTACATTTCTATTCTCTCTGACGTCATCATTGGCCTCTCCCGAGAGGCCAAATTGCAAATTGCGCGTTTTGGGCCCAAGTCATTGGATTTTTTTTTTAAATGTACAAGGGTGAGAAGACATCAAGTTGCTTGATTCAAGATTATTTATAGGTTCAGTTTTGATAGGGGCTGTTGGTTGTGAAATTTGGGGCTTTGATATGAATGATATTATTCAGAGACTGCAGTTAAGATTTTACAAGTTGGTTCTGAAAGTAAGACAGTCGACTCCTTCTCTCCTGATTTTTGGGGAAACGGGTAAATTCCCTGTTGGTGTAACTGTTAAATGTAGAATGTTATCATTTTGGTTTAGCCTTGTAACAAACCACCAGACAGAAAAATTATCAGTTCTTGTTTATAAATGCCTATTGAAAATGTACGAGTCAAATGTTTATGAAAACAGATACATCAAATATATCCATACACTACTAAATGAAACTGGCTTGAGTAGTTTTTGGTTGAATCAAAACTTTCTTGATGCAAATCCATTGTGGTTCAAGGAGAAGGTGAAAAGATGCTTAAAAGACACCTTTTTACAATCTTGGTATATGCATGTAGATAATGACGAATTATATTTAAACTACAGAATGTTTAAAACGTCTTTTTGTGTTGACCCATATTACTTAGTCTTGCCATATAGCTATATGATTACTGTGTTAAAATTCAGAACTACTACTAATAACTTGCCTGTGAACACGTTGCGTTATACTGGTACACCCAGACATGAAAGAATTTGTGAAAAATGTAATGTACATGATGTGGCAGATGAGTTTCACTACTTGTTTGTTTGTCCTTTCTTTGACACTGACAGGAGAAGGTACCTCCCTAAGTATTTTTTTACTCGCCCTAATGCTTATAAATTCAAAGCTTTGTTCTCTACAAAAAATAAGAAAATATTACTCAAACTAAAGCACTTCATTACAGTTGTTAACGGTTCTTTCAGATAAATGCTATTAATCATGTCTTTTTCCCATTTTGTTTTTAATTTAGTAATACATTACATTATTTGTAATATTATGGTATGGGTTATCTTTGAAATGATTTTGGACATCACTCTTGGGTTGATTCTTGGAAATTTATTTATGTGTGTGTATGTTTTTATATTTCTGTGCCCAAATGGGGTATGAAATAAATTTCTTGCCTTGCCTTGCCTATTCTCTCTGACGTCATCATTGGCCTCTCCCGAGAGGCCAAATTGCAAATTGCGCGTTTTGGGCCCAAGTCATTGGATTTTTTTTTTTAATGTACAAGGGTGAGAAGACATCAAGTTGCTTGATTCAATATTATTTATAGGTTCAGTTTTGATAGGGGCTGTTGGCCTATGCCATTAAAAGTCTTGTCAGTGTCAGTCTCTCTCTCTCTCTCTCTCTCTCTCTCTCTCTCTCTCTCTCTCTCTCTCTCTCTCTCTCTCTCTCTCTCTCTCTCTCTCTCTCTCTCCTCTTCTTCTTCTTCTTTACATCTGAGAGCACATTTATGCCTTCACATCTTGTTCTTTTCTGGTTATGTTCAAAGTATGTTACATTATTTTTGTAACATACATATTTCTACAGGGGTTGTTTGTACACATACATTTCACTTAACTTTAAATCAATAAACTTTCTTTAAGAATCAAAACGGGTGTCGCGTGTGCTGGCGTGTCTTTCAAGTGTGCTGGTGTGTGTGTGTGTGTGTGTGTGTTGTGTGTGTGTGTGTGTGTGTGTGTGCTGTGTGTGTGTGTGTGTGTGTGTGTGTGTGCATGTTGTGCTGTGTGTGTGTGTGTGTGTGTGCATGTTGTGCTGTGTGTGTGTGTGTGTGTGTGTGTGTGTGTGTGTGTGTGTGTGTGTGTGTGTGTGTGTGTGTGTGTGTGTGTGTGTGTGTGTGTGTGTGTGTGTGTGTATATGTTGTGCTGTGTGTGTGTGTGTGTGTGTGTGTGTGTGCATGTTGTGCTGTGTGTGTGTGTGTGTGTGCATGTTGTGCTGTGTGTGTGTGTGTGTGTGTGCATGTTGTGCTGTGTGTGTGTGTGTGTGTGTGTGTGCATGTTGTGTGTGTGTGTGTGTGTGTGTGTGTGTGTGTGTGTGTGTGTGTGTGTGCTGTGTGTGTGTGTGTGTGTGTGTGTGTGTGTGTGTGTGTGTGTGTGTGTGTGTGTGTGTGTGTGTGTGTGTGTGTGTATGTGCATGTTGTGTGTGTGTGTGTGTGTGTGTGTGTGTGTGTGTGTGTGTGTGTGTGTGTGTGTGTGTGTGTGTGTGTGTGTGTGTGTGTGTGTGTGTGTGTGTGTGTGTGTGTGTGTGTGTGTGTGTGTGTTGTGCTGTGTGTGTGTGTGTGTGTGCTGTGTGTGTGTGTGTGTGTGTGTGTGTGTGTGTGTTGTGCTGTGTGTGTGTGTGTGTGTTGTGCTGTGTGTGTGTGTGTGTGTGTGTGTGTGTGTGTTGTGTGTGTGTGTGTGTGTGTTGTGTGTGTGTGTGTGTGTGTATGTTGTGCTGTGTGTGTGTGTGTGTATGTTGTGTGTGTGTGTGTGTGTGTGTGTGTGTGTGTGTGTGTGTGTGTGTGTGTGTGTGTGTGTGTGTGTGTGTGTGTGTGTGTGTGTGTGTATGTTGTGCTGTGTGTGTGTATGCATGTTGTGCTGTGTGTGTATGTATGTTGTGCTGTGTGTGTGTATGCATGTTGTGCTGTGTGTGTGTGTGTGTGTGTGTGTGTGTGTGTGTGTTGTGCTGTGTGTGTATGCATGTTGTGCTGTGTGTGTGTATGTTGTGCTCTGTGTGTGTGTGTGTGTGTGTGTGTGTGTGTGTGTGTGTGTGTGTGTGTGTGTGTGTGTGTGTGTGTGTGTGTGTGTGTGTGTGTGTTGTGTGTGTGTGTGTGTGTGTGTGTGTGTGTGTGTGTGTGTGTGTGTGTGTGTGTGTATGTTGTGCTGTGTGTGTATGCATGTTGTGCTGTGTGTGTGTTGTGCTGTGTAGTGCTTGTGTGTTGTGTGTGTGTGTGTATGTATGTTGTGCTGTGTGTATGTGTTGTGCTGTGTGTATGTATGTATGTATGTTGTGCTGTGTGTGTGTATGCATGTTGTGCTGTGTGTGTGTGTGTGTGTGTGTGTGTGTGTGTGTGTGTGTTGTGCTGTGTGTGTATGTTGTGCTGTGTGTGTGTGTGTGTGTGTGTTGTGCTGTGTGTGTGTGTGTGTGTGTGTGTGTGTGTGTGTGTGTGTGTGTGTGTGCATGTTGTGTGTGTGTGTGTGTGTGTGTTGTGTGTGTGTGTGTGTGTGTGTGTGTGTGTGTGTGTGTGTGTGTGTGTGTGTGTGTGTGTGTGTGTGTGTTGTGCTGTGTGTGTATGTATGTTGTGCTGTGTGTGTGTGTGTTGTGCTGTGTGTATGTATGTTGTGCTGTGTGTATGTATGTTGTGCTGTGTGTTGTGCTGTGTGTGTATGCATGTTGTGCTGTGTGTGTGTGTGTGTGTGCTGTGTGTGTGTGTGTGTGTTGTGCTGTGTGTGTATGTATGTTGTGCTGTGTGTGTATATGTATGTTGTGCTCTGTGTGTGTAGGGTATGTTGTGCTGTGTGTGTGTGTGTGTGTGTGTTGTGTTGTGTGTGTGTGTGTTGTGCTGTGTGTATGTATGTTGTGCTGTGTGTGTGTGTGTGTATGTGTGTGTGTGTGTGTGTGTGTGTGTGTGTGTGTGTGTGTGTGTGTGTGTGTGTGTGTGTGTGTGTATGTGTTGTGCTCTGTGTGTGTAGGGTATGTTGTGCTGTGTGTGTTGTGCTGTGTGTGTATGTATGTATGTTGTGCTCTGTGTGTGTATGTATGTTGTGCTGTGTGTTGTGCTGTGTGTATGCATGTTGTGCTGTGTGTGTGTGTGTTGTGCTGTGTGTATGTGTGTGTGTGTATGCTGTGTGTATGCATGTTGTGCTGTGTGTGTGTGTGTGTGTGTGTGTGTGTGTGTGTGTGTGTGTGTGTGTGTGTGTGTGTGCTGTGTGTTGTGCTGTGTGTGTGTGTGTGTGTGTGTGTGTGTGTGTGTGTGTGTGTGTGTATGTTGTGCTGTGTGTGTGTGTGTGTATGTATGTTGTGCTGTGTGTGTGTGTATGTTGTGCTGTGTGTGTGTATGTATGTTGTGCTGTGTGTGTGTATGTTGTGCTGTGTGTGTATGTATGTTGTGCTGTGTGTATGTATGTTGTGGTGTGTGTGTGTGTATGTTGTGCTGTGTGTATGTATATGTTGTGCTCTGTGTGTGTGTGTATGTATGTTGTGCTGTGTGTATGTATGTTGTGCTGTGTGTGTGTGTGTGTGTGTGTGTGTGTGTGTGTGTGTATGTGTATGTGTATGTGAATGTGGTGTGGTGTGTGTGTGTGTGTGAATGTGGTGTGGTGTGTGTGTGTGTGTGAATGTGGTGTGGTGTGTTTGTGTGTGTGAATGTGGTGTGGTGTGTTTGTGCACGTGTATGCGCACACATATGTGTGCGTGTGTGTTTCTCTATCTCTTCGATAAGACACAAACACACATACCACATTCACACACACACACACACAGAGACACACACACACACAGACACAAAACACCATGAACCCCCCCAACAACAAAAACCACTCAACCAACCACATTTTCAAAAGAAACCTTTATTCATTAAACATAATTAACAACAGTCATAGTAAGCACAGACCTTTAATGAATTAACCCAATGACCTGGTAATTACTGACAAGACTATATTACCTCTCCCACTATCCAACCTCACCACACAGCCGCACCTAGATCTACAGACACGCTAGCCTTAAAACTGCAAAGTATATATATAAAAAGAAAAGAAGAAAACAAAAGCATTTGAACTTCTGTTGACAACAAGGCTTGAAAACTGCAAATCATAAACACCCCCCCCCCCCCCCCCCCCCCCCCTCCCCCCCCCCCCCCCCCCCCCCCCCCCCCCCCCCCCACCCCCCCCCCCCCCCCCCCCCCCCCCCCCCCCCCCCCCCCCCCCCCCCCCCCCCCCCCCCCCCCCCCCCCCCCCCCCCCCCCCCCCCCCCCCCCCCCCCCCCCCCCCCTCCCCCCCCCCCCCCCCCCCCCCCCCCCCCACCCCCCCCCCCCCAAAAAAAAAAAAGAGAGAAAAAAGCATGAAGTTATATGGGCTAAATAGGATTGAGGAAGCAAACCACGGAAAAAGAAATCACACACAAAAACCATCTAGCTAGCTTTATGAACAATCTAGCCGTAAAACTGCAAAGTAAGGGGGAGAGAAAAAACAACCTTGCGTTCTATTATAAAACTAGACTCAAAACTGCAAAATATGAAAAAAGCATTAAGGCGTACTAAGGTCAAACTAGGCTTGAGGCTGCTAAGCACCCCCCCCCCCCCCCTCCCTTCCCATAAAAAAAATCGTATTAGAGAGTTGTAATAACTTTCAAAGTATTGAAACCTCCAACGAAGCCCAAAAAAAATGATATAGCAGAGTTGTAATAAAAAACGGGGCAACGAAGCAAGAAAGCAAAACAAACGTATATATAATAATAATAATAATTTATATAGCACAACAAAAAAAGATTGCACGAAAGGAAAGGGACAAAATATGTACTAAGCAAATGTATATATGACTGACAAATTGTCTAATTTCATAAGCTCAATAAGCATGGATTATGATTGAATGTATGTGGTAAATTATCACTCTTTTCGTAAAGTTACATCATAAGCAAGCACTATAGAATATAAAGGAAAAAAGAGTCTTACGAACACCTTTTTTCAACTATACTGGTCTCCAAAATTTAAGGGCCGGAAGAACGATCTTCTCTCTTCTGTCTTGGAGGCATGCTTATTGAGAGCTCTGGTTGCCGCCCTTAAATACACATTCGTGTCTAACTTTTGCTCAGCAGTGTTCACTACAGTCATGCCTTGCACGTGCAATAGGCAAGAAACCTGCATCAGCCCTGATTCTTCAGCGAAAAGAGACCAAACTTTCGTGAAATTCTCGTGAATTTGCCACATTTTAAGCGTACCTGAAAACGCTGTTGCTGTACTGCAATGTCTGCAAAACTGGTTCAGGCGTGCAACAGGAAGGAAAGTTATTGAGTAGCCTAAGTTTTGCCATTTTCTTCATTGTTGTCTTAGTGTACAATAAATAGATATCAAGCTACTGAAAACAGAAGCCGGCCCTTAACTTTTGGAGACCAGTATGTATAACAGACATGAAATTGATACATCATCTCTATCCAAAAACAACAACCACAACCCATAAATAACCCAAAGCAAAACGCTACGCATAATTATTATACTAGCATATACATCTACACACACAAAAAAGATGACAACGAATAATGCGTGGTTTTTATACCTTTCATGCACTCAATTCCTATAATGTTAGCTCTAGATCAGAAAATAGTTCCATATTTTGGAAAGGCAATACACTTTAAAGCAGCAAGATACCCCCCCCCCCCCCCCCCCCCAACCAAAAAACAAAAAACAAAAAAAGCAGAGTGAAATGTCAAGCTATCCTGGAATGAGGGACTGTCAATCCATGATCTGACTTTTTTTTCTTCTTTTTTTTAAATGACAAAGCAAGCAAACAATAACACTTTAAGTGTCTTGACGTCATCCATATTCCCCGAGGAATGGTATGGTTGCTTACAAATGTGAATAACGAATGCCTCCCGATCCTACAATCTCAAGCTAAATATCAAAGCCAAATGAAAAAAGGCACATTATTATTACTATTACTATTATTTGAGAGAGAAAAATAATAGACCATACATGTAACAAAGCCACAACAACTATTTGCACGATATAGACAAAGCACCAAAATTATACCAAATATGACACAGGCAAAATGTAAAAAATCTGAAAGCTTGGTTGTCAAATCAATTGAAAATAATCAATGGGGGAAAAAAATCAACTGTACATTCAAGGAAAATTTCAGGTCCAAAAAATTATATGTGCACTGAAAACACATATTACGCTGAAACAAGTCTGAAATCTTATAATTATTGAGAAGAAACAATCGATTACTAGCAAGACTCCATTACAGGAAAAACAATGTAATTTACTCAATCCTCACAAAAACGGTGTCGGTACGATTCAAAATGTGTAACTGACCGACTGACCAAGAGAAAAAAAAAGAAGACAGAATCTACAATAGTGTTATCTTTTACGGCCAAGAATTTGTGTATGTAATAACAATATCCAATCAGTGTAACAAACAAAGCAAGAGGATATTCACAAAGGATAAAAAAAAAAGCCTCATGCAACCCTAACAGAAACCAAAAAAAGTATTATATTTGCTGCAACAGAGAAAAACGTATGAATTATGTATTTCTTTTCACAACGAATAACAAAAAATATCAGACACATTATCCTATCTACATTAGAGCACAGAAAAAAGCATAAGTAATTTTTGGACAAAGCATACATACAACGAATTAACAACAAAAAACTCATCCGTCTTACTGTAAAAGTATAAGCCAAGAGAATAGTAAAACTAACAGATTTATTGTATGAAAAGAAAACAAATAAACATTTTAAAGTTACCAAGCGATCTTATCTTTTTCTTCTTCTTCTGCGTTCCCAGGCCAAAAGGCCATAATGGGTAAGGTACGTATGTGTCCGGTTTTTCAGTTTTCACTGGTCTCCCCGCTGCGTACAGCCGACACATTCCGATTTCGGAGGAGCTCATCAGAGAAAAGTTATTTGGAAGATTTGTTTTTGAAAAAAGGCAGGAGAACGTGCCAATAAGTCAGAAAGATAGTAGACGATAGAAAGCAAAAGGAAAAGGCAGAGTCAAAGAGAGTGGCAGATTAGAGGAAGTTACAAGCACAGAACTTCCAGAAAGGTGAGGGAACTATTTTTACGAAAGACCCCCCCGGTATCCCCACGGGGAGCATGTAATGAAATTAATGACCTCACACTAATTTGAATATGTCATAGTCAAATCCATGGATTGATAAAGAATGGCATGGCCTACGAAATATTTCGCTCCAACAGAGTTTGGTGTTGTGGTGTGTGTTTTTTTATGTCTATATATTTTTCAACATATTTTTCCACATATAATGATGGATTTAACAAACTAAGACTGCACATAGTGATATACATACACTGGAACAACATAAGTAAACATCCCTTTTGCAGTTATAAGAATACAGAAAATGCAAGGGTGGCCTTTTTTCTTTTTCAAAACAAAGCATACAAGTACAAAAAAAATGAATTCTTCATCTTAATAGTAATTATAAGAGCATATAGAAACTAGGCATAATATAATATCAGGGGTGCAACTACATAAAATGAAAAAAACCCTGAAAGGCCGGGGTCTAGGGGTAATGTCCCCCACAGTACCTTTCCTCAGCTCCTTTCAGTTCATGCCTTTTGTTAACACTCGTCACCAGCATAAACCAATTTAAAGTGTTTTATCCATCAGGCTTACATTGTTTTATGGTGGAATACCACTTGTAAGGTCTTTTCCTATCCCTAACCAAAATCAATGATAATAATATTTGCCTCTGCTAAAAGAAATACCTTGAAACAAATAGCTCTCTGTGGAAAACTGAAAGGAGCTAGAATGAGGGGAATTAGTGTGCTGTGCCCCCTGCAGCTGAAGAAATGTTTTATTTATGGAAGTATTTTAGTTTTCTTTTTCCACAATTTATACAAATGCTTATTTTAACCCTTTCACCGCCAATGTCGCATTTTTGCACCACAATTACTGAATACCCGTGTCATTAAAACCCTTGAAATCAGGGTACGTTATTCAATAACATTGTGTTCCTAAATTTGGGCAGCAAGGATTGACACTATTCTAAATGTGTCACAGAAAAAATCCCACAATATTGCAGACAAAATCTTTTCTGCAGCCAGGTAAGTGTAATGGAAAGCTTTGGCTCAAAGACGGCTGGCGGTGAAAGGGTTAAAGTGCTTGAAATATTCAGTAGATACACAAAGATCTGGTTTGACCCAAAAAAAAAAAAAAAAAAAATCCTTTTCTGGTAAAATTCAAAAACAGGAAATCCTTGTATACCAGGAAAAGTTGCACCCCTGTGATATCATGGCAACAAATACCAATATTATATCTCTCTTACAGACTCCAAACTAAACCCCCCCCCTC
>JAGGCT020002315.1:0-25000 GCA_017654935.2 Phymorhynchus buccinoides
TAAATGCCTGTCTGTGTATGCGAGTATATTTACGTGCATGCTTGCACATGTTTACGTGTATGCGCAGGGGTGCATGTGGGCATGCCTGAAGCCTGAATTCAGGCAATTTGATGCTGCTTCAGGCAGCTGAGTGTCTGAAGAAAGGGCTCTTTAACATGATATCATTCTTTTGTACATTGGGTTTTGGGCAAGAAAGTGCAGGCAAACGTGTTGGTCACTGCATGCACCCATGTATGCGTGTTCATGCGTAACCTCTGTGGTGTGTGCAGACTGCAGGGTCTGGAGGAAGACTTCCACGGTCTGGTGGATTTTGGGGAAATCTCAGAGTCCCTTCAACTGGATGCTGAAATTGTGGAACTGGTCTTCGTCTACTGGAAGCTGAAACGCCAGGTGGGTATTGTACCGGTTGTTTCTGTGTGTTTTTTTGCTTTGCTAGGCTAGGAACCTGAAAACCCAAATAGGTACTATTATTATTAGGTATTAGGTACATTATAGTCACAGGCATCTCTGTGAAAATCCGGTTGCTCCCACCTGGAGAGCGCGTCGCAGCCAGTGGCGCGCCACCCATTTTTGGTGGGTTTTTTGCATGCGATTTTTTGTGTGTGATTGATGAAGGAAGGGGGGGGGGGGGGGGTAAATTTTAACCAAATGACAACTTTTTCGTTGCCACTGGGTTTAATGTGTGCTAAGTGCATGGGCACATGGGACCTCGGTTTATCGTCTCATCCGAAAGACTCCACATTCAGACCGTAAGGCCTAGTGCAGAGCGAGAGGAAAAAACCCTGCACCCAGGTTCGAACTCGGGTTTACTTGACACGGGTAGCTTCATTTTCGGACTATCATAAGGCGCACCCCCCAAATTTTACATAAAGTTCAGATGTTGTTGTAATACTTTCTGACTAAGAAATTATAGCCAAATCTTAATTTTATGTAAAATTTTGGGGGATGTGCCTTATTGGCCACTGCAAAGAACACCTTTTGCAAGAGTGAATGCCCTTGGTGGGTGGGGGAAGATGGTCGAGTGCTGACCGGACAAGAGCATAGCTCTCCAATAACCTTATTTGAGGCCACTTAATGGCTGCCTTTTGCAAGAGTGAATGCCCTTTTGGATACTGATCAACAAGGGCTTAACTCTTGCTATCAAGGGCGTTAATAATCCTAGTTGCAGTGGCCAATAGTCAGAAAAGTTTGGGTATCTGAATCTGATATATGACGCTTAGCTGTCCCTCCGGACACTTATACAGTATTGAGCATTGCGGCAGGACGAAAAATCAACAGAAAATAAGGAAACTAAAAAATGGAGGTCTCCCCAGCGTTTTGTGGCTCCGGTCAGGCCGATCCGGCTACTGTTGCATCACCCGGGGACAAACCCAGACCGGCACAGCCCCAACTATCATAACTAGGGTACGACCCTGTGGGGATACTGAGGGCTCTTTTGTATAAATAGTTCCCCCACCTTCTGGAAGTTCTGTGGTTGTAACTTCCTCTAACTTGTCTCTTTGACTCTGCCTCTTCCCTTTGCTTACTGTGTGTCATCTACTATCTTTCTGCCTTACCGGTCCATTCTCCTGCCCTTTTTTTTTAAGAAACACTTTCAAAAAGATTTCCTCCGGCCAAAGTCAGACATGCTGGGCCAAACTATTTCTTAGTTAGGCTCATGATGGCAGCATGACGCACATGCACTCATAATTGACAGGAAACTGTCTGAGCGATCGAAGAAAAAGAAGAAGAAGAAGAATAACTAGGGTACTATCATGATAAGCGTAGTTCCTTCTCGTAGTCAATCAAAGCTAAAAGGAAAGGTATGTTTTCTTTCGTTTCCTTTTTCTTTTCTTTTTAGTTTTTGATTGACTCTGAGAAGGAACTACACTTATCATGAACACACCAGAGTCGGAAAGTGTATTTACTCAATTAGGGTACTATCAAAAAAAGTATCATTCCATGGTTTACCCTTTCACCGCCAATGTCGCATTTTAGCACCACAATGGTTTAACACCCATGTCATTAAAAAGCATCAAATCACGACCTGTTATCCAAAGACCCTATTTTCTTAATTTTGGGAGGTAAGGATATGCCTAATTTTATATGTCAGAGGAATTCACAATATTGCAGAAATATTTTTTCTCTACCCAGGTAAGTTTAATGGACATTTTTTGCTGAAAAAAGGCTGGCAGTGAAAGGGTTAATGGAATTTTGTTTGGAAAAATGGCTAGCGGCGAAAGGGTTAACACGAGTGAGCCACAAAGCCTTCCCTGGTGATTGGCCTTGGCAGCAGTAGCGAGTGATGTGCGCGGGTGTTTCAGTGCAACTGGAACAAGCCCCTGCTGACCCTGCCTTTTTTTCAAGAAACACTTCCTCCAGCTGAAACTGGACTTGCTAGGCCTAACTATTTCTTAGTTAGGTGCATAACGGCAGCACTCATAATTGGCAGGAAACTGTCTGAGCGATCAAAGAAGAAGAATAAGAATAACTAGGGTACTATCATTCCATGGTTAACCCTTTCACCGCCAGCCGTATTTCAGCCAAAAATGTCCATTAAATTTATTTCGGTAAAGAACAAAAGCCATCTGCAGTATTGGGGATTCTTCTGTGACCTATATAAAATTAGGGTAAAGGTAAAGATGTGCCCCCCCCCCCCCCCCCCCCCCTGCATTTCTCGGGTTAATTGTATTTTTCCATTTTTGCCTTTCTTACCATACATAAAGCTGTATTTTAGGAACATTTTTAGCTAATTCTCTTTTTGGAATACTAACCCTAACCCTAACCCTAGCCCTAAGTCTAACCCTACCCCCCACTATGTACTGCAGTACACCGCGATTTGTCACAGTTGTGGTTCGTTGCGTTTTTCCGTCTTATAGGGTGGGGGTTAGGGATAGGGATAGGGTTAGGGATAGGGTTAGTATTCCAAAAAGGTTATTAGCTAAAAAGGTTCCTAAAATACAGCTTTATGTATGGTAAGAAAGGCAAAAATGAAAAAATACAATTAACCGAGAAATGTAGGGGGGGTGGCACATCTTGACCTTTACCAAAATTATGTTTATCCTTACTTCCCAAAACTAAGACAATAGGGTTTTTGATGCCTTTTAGTGACATAGGTATTAAATCACTGTGGTGCTAAAATGCGACTTTGGCGGTGAAAGGGTTAACAAAATCAACACCAAAAAAACATTCCCTGGTGATTGGCCGTGGCAGCAGTACCGAGTGATGTGCGTGGGTGTTTCAGTGCAACTGGAACAAGCCCCTGCTGACCCCCAAGACGGAGGAGGCGGACATGCTGGAGAGGCAGCAGGAGGACAGCCTGGTGGCCCGCATGAAGATGTTCGTCCACCTGCGACAGGACCTCGAGAGGGTAGGTGTCGCTACCAGTCGCTATATTGTGATGCTTATACAGACCTGCCGTTCACCCCGATTTTGGCGGGTAAACTCCGATTTTTTTGGCTTCAACCTGCTCTCCGATCGCGATAGCCGAAACTCCGATATTTTGAGAGCCGTCAAGCAACGTTGTTTAGTCATATTGCTAAGGAAGTGAGAGCTCTCCAGTGCAGAGAGGAAGTTCCTAACGACATCCGGAAAGCGTTCAACTTCCTGGTGCAATGGCTGCCATTTGCAATGGAGGTCGATTGAAGGCTAATTTTGATCGATTTTCTTAGCGATTGTTTTGGACAATCTTTTTTCATCAAAATGGCGGCGTTCCAAGCGATAGACGACGATGTTATCGATGTTTTTACCGATAAATTGTGTGCCAATCGTGCTTTTGAACTTAGTTATAGGGGCCAGAGTGAAGTGACTGTTGAGACTCATGCTGGTGCAGTGCCGACTATCGACCGGTCATCTGCCGAGGATTCGGACACTATTTTAGACTGAATTGGATAGTTTCATTGATTTTTTATCGGACTTAAGAGTGGTTTAACAATTTATGCAAAGCATAGAGATACTTTTCACACGAAAACGTCGATCGCGAATGATCGGCAATGAGACCGACAGCCTGGCAACAGGTGTGCGTATCATTTTTACCTGTTGATTGCATTACTAAAATAACCCCTACAGAAAGGCAAGTACTAAGTTTATTTTGAGCTTTTAGTGTTTCTCTGATCATGTAAGTGACTTGTGTCTGCAGTGTTTTAATAATAAACACACCACACATTATTTTTTAACATCTTTGTTGAACACACCTTTTTTTTATATATTTCGTAATAATCAATAAAAAATAAACAAACACAAAATGTCAAATTGGCAAAAATAACATTGTCAACAGTTGAACACAGAAAACAATATCATAGCAAGATTACTACAAAGTTTCATTAACTTTTATTCACAAATAATTTCAATATAATGTTTTGAATAAGCATACGCATTTCTACTTCATTCTGCCAAATCCTTACAGGATTGTGGGCTTGGCTCAGCCACTTCTTTATAGGATGTTATATGCTTTTTCCATGCTTTCTGGGGTACTTTTCTGCTCACTAATCATTAAAAAGTCTTCAGCTTCAGGGGCCGTTGCCCCTGTACCCCACTGGGGGCCTATGCCGGCCCCCAGACCCCCACCCCTCTTTTTCATTTCTGAAATGTGGCAGGTCTGCTTATATATGGCATGCATAATTGTCATTTTTTGTACCGTATTTTACAGACTATAAGGTCAGGTCAGGTCAGGTAGTTAAGACATTAGGCCTCGCGGCCTCTTCATTGTCCTTTCATTTTTGTTTCAACTTTTGCACAGCTGAGAGGTTTTTATAAGGCAATACTTTTTTTTAAGATTGAGACCCCTGCGCCTTATAATGTGACTGATAAATATAGTAAGACACTTTAATAACAAATTTGTCTTATAATCAGGTGCGCCCTATAGTCTCAGAGCTGATTTTAGGGCGCGGGATTGGTACAATCCCCCCAAAATCTGTTCCTTCCCGCAATAATCGGGTCTAAACGCGGGCCGACAATCGCATATTTGCAGAACTGCCCACAATTTTTACCGATCGCTGCAGGAATTCCTTTGTCGTCTGCTAAGTCCGTCATCTGCACAAACCGAAAGCATCGAGCAGGAATGAATGATTTCTTGACATTTCATTGGTTCCTTTACAATGTTCTTGTAAATCAACCAATCGCGTTCATCTCGTTTTACTGACAAGAAGTTGCGAGAGTCCTACCCGCTATGTTGAATTTTCTTCAAAATGAAGCGGACAACGACGCTCTTCGACTTTGATTTTTGTGGCGGCAAAGTAAAAAAAAAGAAATCCTCTGCCAAACGAGTGTGCAGAAGATGTTGCAGAAACAGCTACTGCATCAACAGTCTCAGAGAAGCAGCCTGAAGATAACGGCACTAGTGCGAGGGAACACCGGTTCCAAGACGAGTGGCTGAAGAAGTGGCCATGGCTAGCGAAGATTGAATCGGTCGCCTCCCACCCCTTCCCCTTGTATCCATTGGACCTGCCCCCTTTTTTTCATTCTTAGGGAGGGGAACGCCCCCATTTTTTTTCAAAATCCTAGAATCGGCTCTGTAGTCTGTAAGATACGGTAGTTAAATCGACCCGTTCAAATTAGTTGCCTACCGGTATTTCACTTTTTGCTATATGTTGTATTTGCCCAGGAGGAAAGCCTGTCCTGTATGTGACCCATCACCACGAAAGGGACATTCTGATATCATTAATACAGTTGGAAACTTCAGACAGTTGTTTCTAAAGATGCAAGAACCATTCTTGTATCTTTTTCCATTCCAGAATTATGAGCATTTAATTTAAATTTACTGTCAGTAGGGTGATTGTTGGCTATTTTGATAAAACAGTCTAAAGTCTAGCCTAGCTGAAGAAAATACATTGACCTTCTCATTTTAAAGCACTTATTAGAGTATTTAGAGACCTTATTAAAGATTATCTTTTATAGTTAAAGGTAAGATGTTGGAGAACATGAAAACACCCATAACTCAAAATTGACAAAAAATGAGTTTTGACTTTTCAAGGCTGTTGTGAGAAACTAGCCCAGCGACTTAATGTCCCTTTCGTGGTGATGGGTCACATATGATTGATTTGTTGTTGCTATCTATTGACAGGTACAAAGCCTGTGCTGCATGATCGTTATGTTATATATTTTCTAGGTGTTGAGCCTGTGTTACAAGATGGTTATGTTATATATTTCCCAGGGTACGGAGCCTGTTTTGATTGATTGGTGTCCAAAAAAAATGAAACTTGTGAAATGCTGGGGTCTAGGGGTAATGTCCCCCTGCAGCTGAAGAAAAATTGATTTATGAAGGTATTTTAGTTTGCTTTTTCCACAATTTATACAAATGCTTATTTTAAGTGTTGATAAGTTTTAAAAGCAGGAAATTCCTTTTCTGGTAAAATTCAAAAAACAGGAAATCCTTGTATACCAGGGAAAGTTGCACCCATGGTTATGTATTTGCCCAGGTACGAAGCTAGTGGTCGTTACAAGATGCTCAATGATTATGTTATGTATTTACGAAACCTGTGCAGCACGATTAATACTGTAGTGTGTTGTTTTTCTGCTTCGTGATTGTTGTATATTGGTTGTTGTATATTTGGCCAGGTTCAAAACCTATGCTACATAGTCGTCTCGTTGTTGTTTTGCGTTTCTTCAGGTACGGAATCTGTGCTACATGATTGGGAAGCGCGAGAAGACCAAGCGTCAGTTCTTCCGGTCCAAGGAGTACGTGTTCACCAGTATGGTGCGCGTCCTGCTGGACAAGTCCCTGCGCCTGTCCAACGCCGACGTGGACGACATCGTGCACAACTACCACTTCGACTCCGTCTACGACGACTACGGCCGGTCCGTGACGCAACTGCCCCCCGAACCCGCACCTTGTGGTGAATCCAGCCCCCGCGCGATCGAGCCCAAAGAGGAGAAGATGAACGGCGTGTGGGAGGAAGGAGAGGAGGAGAAAGGCGGCGCTCCGGATAGTCGCGCGGAAGAAGAAGCTGCGAAGGAGAAGGTGGAGGAGCCTTGTGTGGCTGAGGAGGAAGAGGCTGAGGAGGAGGACCCCAACGAGGCCCTCCCCCCGGGAGAGAGATGGTCCGGGGAGTTTGTCCGGTCGGGCTTCTTCATGCGGCGGCGGCCCAAGAAGTGGATGAAGGGAGCAGGGGGCTTGCCGGGCAGCAAAGGAAAGAAGAGGAAGCTGGCCCCCACACCCACCACGCTGTCTTCTCCTTACCCCGAGGTCTCCGCGGCTGCTCCGGCCACCACCGTGTCCTCCTCGGTGAAGGCGGAGAAGAGGGTGCTGGAGGACGACAACGTGTTCACCAGCAACGACGAGTCCGACGAGGACAAGGAGAAGCTGGACGCCGTGGTCCAGGCCATCGTGGACAAGTCGGACGACGACAGCGACTTCGCTCCCCCTCCGCCGTCCATCCTCCCTAAGCTGGACATCAAGGCCCCCAAGAGCAGATCCCTGATCGGCCTGCACAGAAAGCGAGGGCACAGGGGGAGAAAGCCTCGGCACATGATGGACAGCTTGCTGCAGAGTCTGCGCTTCAGCAGCAGTGAAGACGAGGACGTCAAATTGGGCCCTGTTCTGAAAGGCAGGAGCGATTCCCTTCTCCTCGACCAGGGCCCTGAAGGGGAGGTAGTCGACATTGTAGGTCTGGACGATGACCTCACACCGACGAAACGCATCAAGGTGGAGAAGCCTGCCGCGACGGACCAGAAACCTCTCCAGTCCTTGGATACGGACCACTCTAGAAAGCACAAGGCTGGCACTCGTTCAGCGTCCGAATCCAAAGCGAAGAAACCGGAGCGCGGTGTTCAGGAACTGGTTGACCTCGTTCGGAAAGTATCTGAGCAGGCGAAATCATCGCAGTCCGGTGATAGAACTGTTTGTGATAAGGTTGAGCGAGCAACAAAATCGAACAATGCCAAACCGGTGTCTTCTGAAAACGAGGAACCGGTCAAAGCGACGAAATGTGAGAAGAAGAAGAAGCTCAAGGCCGAGAGAAGCAGTGTGTGTAGAGACGGCGAGAAGAGCGCAAAAGAAGAGGAGGGCAGCCCAGTGAAGAAGAAAGATAAAGAATCTGACCACAGAAAGTCCAGCAAACCCAGATCAAAGTCAGCCTCTGAAGAAAAGAAACATACTCAGGACAGTGATGTGACTGGTGATGAAAAGAAAAGTAAACACGAAGCCGATCACAAACACAAAAAAAGAGAAGACCAAAGGAAGAATAGGGTGGACAGGCACAAACACCACGAATCCTCGAGAAAAAGCAGAAGGGAACGTCACAAATCGAAAAGCAGTGATGCCTCGGATTCGAGTCTTGTTGCATCATCGGGCATCATCGATGGGCTGGGATCCGAACCAAAGCCTAAAACAGATCACAGTGACGCCAGTAAATCTGGATCACCTCAGAAACCATCTGATGTTAAGAAGCTCGATCAGAAAGGAAGCAGACATTCTTCTGAGTGTGAAAATACCAGCAAAGTCAAAGAACGGGGAAAAGATAGCCCCAGAGTCAAAGAACGGGGAAAAGATAGCCCCAGAGTCAAAGAACGGGGAAAAGATAGCCCCAGAGTCAAAGAACGGGGAAAAGATAGCCCCAGAGTCAAAGAACGGGGAAAAGATAGCCCCAGAGTCAAAGAACGGGGAAAAGATGCCTCCAAAGTCAAAGAACGGGAAAAGGATGCCTCCAAAGTGAAAGAATGTGAAAAAGATATGTCCAAAATCAAAGAACATGATAAAGATAAATCTAAAGTAAAAGAACATGAAAAAGATAGCTCCAAAGGCAAAGAACGTGAAAAAGATACCTCCAGAATCAAAGATCACGAAAAAGATAAGCCCAAAGTAAAAGAACACGAAAAAGAAAGTTCCAAAGGCAAAGAACATGAAAAAGATACTTCCTGTGTCAAAGAACGTGAAAAAGATACTGTCAAAGTCAAAGAACGTAAAAAAGATGCTTCCAAAGTCAAAGAACGTAAAAAAGATGCTTCCAAAGTCAAAGGACATGATAAAGGTACCTCAGAAGTCAAGGGGAATGAAAAAGATTCCTCCAAAATCAAGGAACGTGAAAAGGGGCCTAAGAAAGACAGAAACCTATTTCAGCACTGTGCTGATGGTGTGCCAGAGCCTTCAGGTTCCAATGAAGTTGACAAACAGAGGACTAAGAAAGGCACAGAGTCGCCTGACAAAGCGAAACAAGGCAAGGAAAAGGCGTCCCCGTTCAAAGGACTTGTGAGCGGAGCGGGATCTTCCCGTAGAAGAAGCAGCAGCTCAGGGCTTCCCAACATATTTGAAAGAATGGAGCGTAGCGCAAGTTCTGGTTCGGGTTCGGGACACTCGAGTGAGCGCTCCAACATATTCGAATCGTTGGAGAGACACTGTCGGGAAGGGAGCTTGGATCTAGGTCTGACTGACGTCGACAATCGCTTGTCAGAGCCGTTGAAAAAATGCCCGTCCCTGGACTGGTCGAGCTCAATGGAGTTTCATTTAGGCGCTTCGGGCGACCCCAGCATAAAAACCTCGCAGGCGTCTAGTCACTGGTTTGCTGGAGGATTGTCGAAAAACACCCCCCCCAGTGGCCAGGATGTTGTGAAGGCATTAGACAGATCAGATTCCCCGCCAAGGCTCTCGGTGGAGCAGCCCTCTGAAAAGGAGCAGGAGAAAGCGGGCGATGATGAAAGAACGAGTGAACAACCAGACTCTGATGAAGCGCCGCGAGCTACGATCGGTGAGGAAGGAGTGGTTGAGGCGGGAACAGTGGAGGACAAACCAGACAGTAGCGAAGCGCTGCAGGTACAGGTTGATAAGGAAGAGACAGTTGAACATGAGAGAACGATGGAAGAATCCAAGGCGGAACAACAACTGTGTCACTCTGAAACTGAAGACTTGATGACGGATAAAGAAAGAACTGTTGAAGAAGCAAACCTCTTTGAAATGTCTCGGTTTCAGTCTGATGAAGAAAACATTGTTGATGTTGAAGGAACCGTTGACGAATCAAACTCCTCTGAAAAGACCCAGTCACACTCTGAAAAGGAAAAAGTGACTGGTAGTGAAGGGGTGTTAGAAACATCAAAAACGGTTGATAGTGAAGAGATGTTAGAAACGTCAAAAACGGTTGATAGTGAAGAAATGTTAGAAACATCAAAAACGGTTGATAATGAAGAAAGAATTGAAACATCAGAAACGGTTGATAGTGAAGAGATGTTAGAAACGTCAAAAACGGTTGATAGTGAAGAAATGTTAGAAACATCAAAAACGGTTGATAGTGAAGAAAGAATTGAAACATCAGAAATGGTGAACAAAGGGATGACAGAATTGTCAAAACCGGTTAATAATGAAGAGATTTTAGAAACATCAAAGTCGGTTGACAAAGAAGAGATGTTAGCATCGTCAAGAACGGTTGATAAGGAAGAGACGTTAGAAACATCAAAAACGGTTGATAAGGAAGATATGTTAGAATCATCAAGAACGGTTGATAATGAAGAGATGTTAGAAACATCAAAATCGGTTGACAAGGAAGAGATGTTAGCAATAGCATCGTCAAGAACGGTTGATAATGAAGAGATTTTAGAAACATCAAAAACAGTTGATAAGGAAGAGATGTTAGAAACATCAAAAACGGTTGATAATGAAGAGATGTTAGAAACATCAAAAACGGTTGACAAGGAGGAGATGTTAGAAACATCAAAAACGGTTGACAAGGAAGAGATGTTAGAACCATCAAAAACAGTTGAAAATGAAAAAGAAATGTCAAAAACTTCAAAAATGGTTGGTGATGAAGAGAAGATTGAAAAAACTAAAACGGTTGATAATGAAGGGTTGATTGAAGCATCAGAAGTGGTCGACAACGAAATGATGTTAGAAACTTCCAAATCGGCTGATAACGAGACAATAGAAACATCAGAAACAGATGGTAGAGAAGGGACGATTGAAACGGCAAAAGCGGTTGACAGTGAAGGCGTGATGGAAGCCTCAAACGTGATTGACAATGGAGGGAGAACCGAAGCATCAAACCCTCCTGAAAAATCACCGCCTCTGAATGATGGAGAAGAGTTGGGCGATACTGACAGAAAGCTGGAAGACAAAGACGCCGCTGACGTGCTGCAGTCGGTCATGGCATCGCTGGACAGCCAACCCAGAGCCAGTATGGAGTGCGACGAAGCAGGCCAGACGCCTGCGTCTGTTGATCCACCCAGTGAAAACGCCCCCTGCGCTCCAGCTACTAAGAGCCCCAGCGGACCCAGTGTCAGTGTTCTAAGCGATAGTGCCAAAAGAGACAATTCTGTAGATGATACTACTACCAACAGAGGTCATGCTGTAGTTGATACTTATAACAGAGGTCATGCTGTAGATCATGCTACGGACAGAGACAATTCTCTAGATGATACGACCAGCAGAGGCCATGCTGTAGATGATACGACCAACAGAGACCATGCTGTAGGTGATGCGACCAACAGAGACAATTCTCTAGATGATACGACCAGCAGAGGCCATGCTGTAGATCATGCTACGGACAGAGACAATTCTCTAGATGATACGACCAGCAGAGGTCATGCTGTAGATCATGCTATGAACAGAGACAATTCTCTAGATGATACGACCAGCAGAGGCCATGCTGTAGATCATGCTACGGATAGAGACAATTCTCTAGATGATACGACCAACAGAGGTCATGCTGTGGATCATGTTACGGACAGAGACAATTCTCTAGATGATACGACCAGCAGAGGCCATGCTGTAGATGATACGACCAACAGAGACCATGCTGTAGGTGATACGACCAGCAGAGGCCATGCTGTAGATGATCCGACCAACAGAGACAATTCTGTAGATGATACAACCAGCAGAGGCCATGCTGTAGATGATACAACCAACAGAGGCCATGCTGTAGATCATGCTACGAACAGAGACAATTCTCTAGATGATACGACCAACAGAGGCCATGCTGTAGATCATGCTACGAACAGAGACAATTCTCTAGATGATACGACCAACAGAGGCCATGCTGTAGATCATGCTATGAACAGAGACAATTCTCTAGATGATACGACCAACAGAGGCCATGCTGTAGATCATGCTATGAACAGAGACAATTCTCTAGATGATACGACCAACAGAGGCCATGCTGTAGATCATGCTACGGACAGAGACAATTCTCTAGATGATACGACCAACAGAGGCCATGCTGTAGATCATGCTATGAACAGAGACAATTCTCTAGATGATACGACCAACAGAGGCCATGCTGTAGATCATGCTATGAACAGAGACAATTCTCTAGATGATACGACCAACAGAGGCCATGCTGTAGATCATGCTATGAAAAGAGACAATTCTCTAGATGATACGACCAACAGAGGCCATGCTGTAGATGATATGACCAACAGAGACCATGCTGTAGGTGATACTTCTAACAGAGACCATGCTCTAGATGACACTGCTAGCAGAAACGATGCTGTAAATGATACTACTATGAACAGAGGCGATACTCTAGATGATACAACCAACCAGGACCATGCTGTGGACGATACCACCAGCAGAGACCCCTCCTGCTTTCCGCTGGAAGACATCCTCAGTCTGGCCAGTGGAGGGCCTTGCATGCCCGACGACCAGGACGATGGTCCCTGTCTGTCCAAAGATGGTCAGGTATCCTCCGAACTTGTGTCAGACGCGCCAAATATTTTTGCCCCAAGCCTTCCTGAAAGTGAAAAAGCTGCAGGGGAGATAGGCCAGAATATGTCTAGCGTGTGCGACGAGGACGCTCTCTGCGCGGCCAGTGAAAGTGTGGCTAGTTTTTCTGGGGAGTATGTCAACATTCCCTCTCTGCCCTCGGATATTGCCCCGGTTCCGTCCAACGAGCCCTCCCTGGCTGATATCGACAGTGACGACGATGTGCAGATTTTGGAGGAGGAAACCGTCTGTGATAAATTTAGCGCACAAGTTTACAGCATACCACTGAAAACGATGGAAGAAAGGCAGCAGCAGATTGAAGCCTGTTGGATAGAGTGTGTTCAGAGTAGTGCGCTGATCAAGACTGACACTGTTGCTGGTCAAAGTGTTGGCGTGACAGCTGAGACTGCAGCAGTGAAAGGTGAAGAAAAAGACAGTCTTGAAGGACCGAGCAGTGCTGGTCGCATAAAAGTTGAGAAAACTAAATTCTTGGTTAAGAAGGAAGAAAAGAACAGTGCGGACACACGTGCAGTTTATCATTCAAAAAGCGTTGCTCCTGCTGAAGAAAAAGTCCATACTTCTGCTGTCGCCATGCCTTCTGCACATTTGGTAGACAACAAGCCCACCAAAATATGCATCAAAACTAACCTCTCTAACCGTACACAGACCGCAGAGAAACCACATCAGCCCAGATTAGAGGTTCTGAAAATCCAAACCAGCAGTTTGCCCAACTTTGCTCTAAGACAGCCTAGGGAAAGAAGTCACAAAAGGCAAAGTAGCAGCAGTGGTTTTCGAGTCGAATCTCAGAGCCTGAGAAACGCAAACCAGGCTGACGAGGCCATTCGTAGAGGTCCAGTTTTGAAAATCAAAGAACAACCTCGACGAAGAAGTAGCATTCGTGTGGAGGAGAAACAGGAGGCAGCCGAAACACCAGGGACTCGGGTGAGACATTGTCGTAAAAGCAGCCGTGAAGCCAGGCTGAAGATGAGTAAGGTGCTGGAATCTCCAGACACTTCCTCCGATGCCTCCGACGAGGATTTTGAACCTGAACAGCCTGTGATGGTGTCGTTCCCAAGACGCCAGAGACGCGAGCGCAGACAGTCGGAGAGGAAGTACCACAGCAGAAATCGATCCTCGGAAGAGACGAGCGAAGAAGAAGATGAGAGTGATGAAGAGGATGTTGATGTTAGGCGAAGGAGAGAGAGGAAAAGGTCTCACCATGCGGACAACGGAGAAAAAAGTGCGACGACGGAGAGGAAAATTGTAGTGGCCAAGCCAGCGCCCAGAACGTACACAGACAATCTCCAACCAGAACTGAACAAGCTGTTGAAGCCATCAGATTTGGTTGTTGAAGGGGATGTTGTGAAACGCGTAGAAGATAGTTTACTACGTCGCTACAAGTACAGTCGTCACTTGCCTCGAGCCAACGGCGTCAGCAGTGACAAGGAGAAAATGGCAAACGCTGCCAAAGAGTCCAAGACTCAACACCTTCAATTGTTTACCACAAGCGAGCCCAACAAATGGTTAAGATCCTCCGGAGACGGCGACCTGGCGTCGACCAGACCACTGGCCAGAACCAGGGTGCTGAACGAAATCAGTCCAGAGAGGAGCAGCAACTTGCAGACCAACCTGTTTGGGGCTCACCACTCCCCCCAAGGCAGCCTGAGTAACTACAGGATCCCCAAGAAAAGCAGCAGCCAGTCGTCCATAGGACCCGCCCCCCAGTGCAGTCCACAGACCCCCAACGCACCCTTCAACGGGGCTACAGACTTTCAGGCTGTAGCGTCGGTGGGGCCCCGTCGTTTGTCCGGTCATGCCGACGGAGCAGCGCTTGTCAACTCCCCCAGAAAGACTGTCCCCGTGTCTGACGGTGCTGGTGCTTTTGACGGGGGCACTTCTAGTTGTGACCGCCTCGCAACTCGTCCTACGGGCATGGACCTCAGGCGCGACTATCGGTGCAGCTCCCCTATCAGCGACTCGTCGATGGTGTGGCACTCGGAGTCCAGAGAGAGCACACCGCGGCGCTGCACTCGCAGCCGCATGGCCGAGGACCTGGCAGAGAACTCCCCTTCCCCGCACAGGGCCGGTGCTGGTGCTACTTTCAAGTTGAAGCTCAAAGACGGTTGGCTCAAGGCTTCCAAATTCCCAGCCTCATGACAGCAGCTTTAAATAGTGTGTACAAAAGTGTATCAAAGTCAAGCGAAATGTTAACATATTTCCGTGGATTGGATATAAGTGTTCTCTTCTTATTTAATTAATTCGGATTGCTTGATATTTTATTGTTTTTATGTGGTATTGTGTTGGAGGGCAGCTTTCGTTGTTGATTTTTTGTGAAAATAGTTTTGCCATGTAAAAGAAAGAGAAGGTGAATGAGGTGTACAGTTAGCAACTTTTTGTTCAGTGTTGTTGATATTGATTTTATAAAACAAAAACAATTAAGAACCGCATAATTTCTTTCTTGTGAGAAGGAGTCTTTTGAATATCGTTTGTGTAAGTCACTGGCGCTGTAGCAGATCTATTTTAACGTTATTGAAATTGTCAAGTCTTTCAAGCTTCAGTATTACTTGGACGTGTTTGTACGATTGTCGTGAGGACGTGTTTGTACGATTGTCGTGAGGACGTGTTTGTACGATTGTCGTGAGGACGTGTTTGTACGATTGTCGTGAGGACGTGTTTGTATGATTGTCGTGAGGATGTGTTTGTACGATTGTCGTGAGGATGTGTTTGCTCGATTGTCGTGAGGATGTGTTTGCTCGATTGTCATGAGCATGTGTTTTTACGATTGTCGTGAGGATGTGTTTGTACGATTGTCGTGAGGATGTGTTTGTACGATTGTCGTGAGGATGTGTTTGTACGATTGTCATGAGGATGTGTTTGTACGATTGTTGTGAGGATGTGTTTGTATGATTGTTGTGAGGATGTGTTTTTACGATTGTCGTGAGGATGTGTTTGTACGATTGTCGTGAGGATGTGTTTGTACGATTGTCGTGAGGATGTGTTTGTACGATTGTTGTGAGGATGTGTTTTTACGATTGTCGTGAGGATGTGTTTTTACGATTGTTGTGAGGATGTGTTTTTACGATTGTCGTGAGGATGTGTTTTTACGATTGTCGTGAGGATGTGTTTGCTCGATTGTCGTGAGGATGTGTTTTTACGATTGTCGTGAGGATGTGTTTGTATGATTGTCATGAGGATGTGTTTTTACGATTGTTGTGAGGATGTGTTTGCTCGATTGTTTTTAGGATGTGTTTGTACGATTGTCATGAGGACGTGTTTGTATGATTGTCGTGAGGATGTGTTTGCTTGATTGTCGTGAGGATGTGTTTGTACGATTGTTGTGAGGACGTGTTTGTACGATTGTTGTGAGGATGTGTTTGTACGATTGTTGTGAGGACGTGTTTGTACGATTGTCGTGAGGATGTGTTTGTACGATTGTCGTGAGGATGTGTTTGCATGATTGTTGTGAGGATGTGTTTGTACGATTGTTGTGCTTGCCTTGTTTTTTGTGTGTAACATAATGTATGACATGCTTCCAAGTGTTTTAACTCATTCTCCTCGCACCAATTTTGAATTATTAAAAAAACTCACAAATCACTCCAGCCATGCACACAAACAAAACATACATAAACAAAAGGAGAAATGAAAGAAGATTACACTGATCGCTTCTCGGCCTTTTGGCTATGACAGTGATTCAGGAACATAAATTTTTGTTTATACCTGGTTGGTTTGTTCAGCCCGTCGTACATGGCGAAAGCCGATACACGACGTTAAACTGAACTTCCATCCAAAGAAGATTACAGGTTTTTACTTCAGGTTTAGACGTAGGGAAGTGGTAGATCAGACTTGATATAGACTTTATATAGAGAAACTCTCTACACCGATTGGTCCCCCCACAACGAACCACTACAAAAGCAAAGTCGGGGGCAAAATTGTGGTCTAAGGGAGTGAAGCGAGTTTAGAACTATAGAAGTGACCAAGGTATGGTGTGCACACAGATTTACTTCCCTTGAAGCAAATGCATAAAATTGACAGCTATATATTAATATGGCCGGAACGACTTGAATGAGTTAAAGAGCAATCTTTTTACTTGAAATTTTGCAAGCACTCTATTCGGCTATTGGTACATTTTAAATTGTGTGTGTGTGTGTGTGTGTGTGAGAGAGGGAGAGGGAGGGAGGGAGAGAGAGAGATTATATCTTTATCATGTGACTGAATGCTTTGTGAAATGTCTTTGTTTTCCTGCCCCAAATTCTGCACGAGCTTTCATTAGCGGGAGTGTGCACGCTTGGACTCTTCTCTTCCACCCTATGTGCTTCTGTCAGTCTCTTTCAAAAGTTTCGTTAACTCACTCGGGACGAATGAGCCGGATCCGGCTCATGGCTCGCACAACCGTTTAGGACGAATGGGCCGGATCCGGCTCATAAGTTTTCAAGAGGTTTTGATTTCTGGCGTGTAACCAGCTTTCCGGTGCGAAGTCATAGCCTATTTTCAGTTTGCTTTGACCTTGCCTCTCTTGAAATCAACCAATCATTGCATAGTTTACATTCAGCTTTGGTTGTAGAGGGGGTCAAAGATCGGAATGTGAAATTTTCCTTCTTTCTATGTGTTAGCTGTTTTCGTCAATAGCACATAGCAGACAAACGACGAAGGTAAGGAATCTGATATTTTACGATCGTTTAGTGCATGGTGTTGCTAATCTTTTCTGAAAATATTGATGCCTAACTCTTCATAACTTGGTTTTGGTGATTATTTTGCGAACCTAGTCAAATGCCCAGTCCCCACAGAACAAGGGGAAATAATTTGGCCAGTGCCGAGTGAGTTAAAACGTCTCGTCTTTCTCCACTCTTTCTCACACTCGCTTTTTTCTCTGCAGGCCTATCAACTTTCCATTTTGCCTGGGTGCACGCTTTCAAGTTCAGCACAGCTCTAGAGCTGCATGCATGACTGGAAATTAATCTGCGTACATGTGCAGTGCATGAGGAAAAAGAAGTAATTTTGATTGTTTTTATTGCTTCCTTGACAAGTACCCTAAATTCACAGTTAATGAAAGTATCAGTTTGATTGATATATCGTCGGTGAAATTTAAAAAAAACCTTGTATCTCGATTTTTTAGTTAGATACATAGTCAGCTCTCTAATTTTTCCCGCCACCTTCCACCAAAAGCTTGTATCTCTAACGACTTTCTATCTGGGGTAAATGAGGTTGTGAAAATAGACGAAAAACTCGTAAGTCCCAAATTCACATCTAGTTAAGGACAAAAACCTCGTATCTTCGTTCTTTTTAAGTCTAAATTTTGTTTTTGAAAAAGAAGTAATTTTAGTGAAATGCAGGACTAAACTCGCAATGTGTTGAACAACATATTCATCATCGTGGTCAATGCGGTTAATTTTTAAAAGTTTTTTTCATTTTTCTCAAAAACTACCAAAATTGAGATACAAGGTTTTTGAATTTCACCGACGATATATGCATGTACCCTAAAATCATCTCAGGCTTTCCAACTGAAAACAATAAAAGACAAATTCTGAGAAAAGACACACCAAGAGGCTGCAGAATTCTTGACCTTGAGCATCTCTCAGCATGCAGGAAAAGTGTAACTCTTCTAGCAACATGGGCGAATACATTCGCCCAGTACATCTCTTACTCTACGCTCCCACCAAATGGAAAGGCATTCACTGCCAAGTACCCTGCCCTGTGTTTGTCTATTTTTAGAGCTTATGTCAGTGATTTTTTTCTCTCCATTAAAGTAATGCGTGCGCACTCGAAAGAATAGTTACTCCCCTCTTGTCGGTTCAGCTGCAACAGACAACCAGGAACATTAAAAAAAAACCAACCAAACATAGCGCTAGAAGAGTTGAACTGGCTATTTTTATAGAACCTTTTCTTTTCTTAAATTTAAATATTTTTATGTTGTCTGTGCATTTGCCTAGCTTCTTCGTTTCATCTAAGTTTTTACTTCAGAAAAAAATAAACAATCGCAAAAACAACTGAACCCTTTCACCGCCATTGTCACATTTTTGCACCACAATGATTTAACAGTTACACCCATGTCACTAAAAGGCATCAAGCCAGGGCCAGTTATCTGAAGACCCTATCTTCTTAATTTGGGGAGGTAAGGATAGGCCTTACTTTTAGTTTATGCATGCCACAGAGGAATTTCCAATATTGCAGATGATTTTTGTTCTCTACCGAGGTAAGACTAACCTTTACCGGACTTCTGGGGTCGCCCACGACCCCTTGACACACAAAACATGTTATATCTCTAAAACTATTTAAGCAATCTTCATGAAATTTCATGACTTTGTCAAAAACGTAAATGGCTTTAAGTGTGTTAAATTTTATTAATGTGTATAAAATATAAATGACGTAATATGACGCGTAATTTTGATATACCTGTCCGGATGACGGGGGACTCTCCCACGACCCTACTTTAAAGAGCACTGCAGTGCATTGAGTAGGGGTCATGGGAGACCCCCGCCATCCGGACAGGGATAAACACATGGTGCCTCTTTGACAAGTAGGGGTCGTGGGAGACCCCCGCCATCCGGACAGGGATAAACAGCTCGGAATTTGCTCTTTGCTGAGTAGGGGGTCGTGGAAGACCCCCGCCATCGTGTCCGTGTAGTCAAAAGCATGATCCAGTAAAGGTTAATGGAGCATTTTTGCTGAAAAATGGCTGACGGTGAAAGGGTTAAAAAAGAAACAACAAAAGAACAACCTTGCAGAATTTTTCTTAGTTAGAGACGTAGGGTAAAAGTGCATCGGAACACTTGCTTCGTGCCGTCTTATCCTAGTAAATGTGAGTGTATGGGTGCATCTTTTCCTCTTATACAAAGATTTCCTTTTTTTAAATTTTACCAGAAAAGGAAGTTCCTTTTTTTTCTTAATTTGTCAAAGATCTTTCATTCTTTGTGTGTCTACTGTATATTTCAAACACTTTAAAATAAACATTTGTATAAATTGTGGAAAAAAGCAAACTAAAATACCTTCATAAATCAAGTTTTGCTTCAGCTGCAGGGGGACACTACCCCTGGACCCCGGCCTTTCAGGTTTTTTCGTGTGAGTGTGCACAACCATCATTAAAATGAGGCAGGCATATTTTTGCATTTGAATCAAATTAGAAGAGATCTCATTTCTGAAAATAAACATCAGGTCTGCACTCTCTGTGTGTTGGTTCTAACATTTCAAATCAGGGGATCAGAATCAGTGCGCAAAATGTCTTTAAAAATTAAATTAAAATGTCTAGATTTTGGGGGGGGTCACCGGGATAATTTAGCAAAGACTCTAAAAGGGTAAGATGGACTACTTAAGAGTTACGACGAGCCGGGCTGATGAGTTATCGTTAGTGGGGTAGTTACACCATTCACAGTGGCGGGCTATCCAAAAACTCAGACTGGAATTTGAACGGAGACTTCAACTGGCCTCTCTACGTGTTTTTAACCAAAATGTGTCACGTTTAAAAGGGACATAACCAGTGTTTCTGTCCTCACTACTCATATAGGGAAAAGGGACCGGATGTTAGTCTTTTCTTTTCGGTCCCTCTTTATACATTTTTAACTTTTTTGGTTGAAAAACTTGTCGGGTGAAAATTTCCTGCTTTTAGTGAGGCATTGGTCTGAATCCCACTTATCCAGTGTGCAGATGGGAGTTTTGAGCATCAGTGGCGCACACATATGAAATGCATCAAAATTAACGCTGGCACTATCTATAAGGTTGAAGGTTTTTATTTCCAAAAAAGCCCCTTGGGGGTACATTGGAGAAAAAAAAAAAAAAAAAAAGTTATCAGAAGCTTGTTTGAAATGATTGTCTGCTCAACGGACTACCTCACCTCAACTATGCAAGGAGTCAAACAAGGGGCACGTGGTGCACGTTTTTTTAAATCTTTGAAATCAAATAGTCCTCCCCCTTATTGTACAAAAGTTCTGTGCTTGTAGTTGTAATTTCCACAAAGTCTGAAGTGTCATTGTTTTGTTTTAAAATTTAAAAACATCCTTTCTATTCTCAACTTTTTTGGTGTTTTTTTGTTGTTGCCTTTTCTGTCTGTGTAAGTGTCTTTCATTTAACGTCTATCCACTTCTCGTGATATTAGACTGGTGTGTGTGTGTGTACATGTATGTATTCCTGTGTGCGCGCACGTGTGTGTGTGTGTGTGTGTGCTTTGTAACTTATCCACTTTGTGGGGCGTGGCAATTTTAATTTTGGAGATCAAGAAGAATGGCAGTTTGAGAGAAACTGGAAGGATTGTAGTCATTTATTGCTTGTATTTATTTTGGCTTTGGCGTGCAGTGACTTGATGCGTTTGCTATCGGTGCTGCGGTGGTTGCATTTATGTTCTTCACTCTGTGATCGTTTCCTCATAGTGTCGAGAAATCTCCACACGTTGACAAGACTAAAAGAGAAAACCTTCAAAATGTAAATATTATCTTTTTAGATTTTTCAATGACTATGCGACATGGAAATAACAAATTATTGAATGTATTTGGTATTCATGAACTGTTTTGTAGACCATGTTTGTGGTAGGATGCTTTGTTTGTTTCTTTTCTTTGTTCAGAATATTTGTAGAGCAAATTATGGTTAGATACCATATTTTTTTATATGTATCACTCTTGTCATAAGGAAAAGTAAGTATGCGTTGTTTTTGTGAGGTCATTGTTGCGGAATACCGTGCTTCTGCATGGGAAGAAGTGACTTAGAAGTACCCAGTGATTGACAATGAAAGCTAACTTATGAAATGCCCAGTGACAAAGGCAGCAGATTGAACATGAATTGAAGGCATTGGTCATTTTGGTGACACCTACTTTTCTTATCATCATTTCTTGGTGTGCTTCCATAGACGATTATCCACCTCTTTGTAAGGTTAATGTTTATCATCTGTTATGCCATTGGGGTTTTAAAGAAGAGGATTGTTGTTGTTGTTGACTAACGTTCATGCAAGGGGTCTTTCTGGCAGCACTAATGATGTGATTTTCCTTTTGGAATAAGTTGCGGAATTAAAACGGCTAATCTCAATACAGGTTAACATTTTTCACTCGTTCATCATGGCAACACAATGAAATGCCAGTGAAAAGATTGCTTGCATATCACTGTGTTGCCATGGGGAAAGAGTGAAACATGTTAACCTGTATTGAGACCATTATTTATTTAACGAGTCAGCAGTTTTAGTTTATCCACAAAATTTTGATTTGTAGCGTGTTTCGTAAGACCAATACAAGCATCCTTTGGGGTGGGGTGTGTGGAATAAAACCCCAGCAAGTCACACAAGCAGGGTAAGCTGTTTGTTACTTTTTAGTCCAATGGTTTATGTATGTCTTGATTACGTGTGGTTTACCGTTATGTCTTGATATTGAATGGTTTAAAAACGTTTTGACAGTGCTGTACTAACACTACTACAGAGTTATTAACGAAAAGCATGTCAATTTCATGCTTGTGCAATGTGTTCGCTGGGGCAGTGGATCGGATGCCTCGTGCCTCCATATGGGGAGCTGGATGACCCTGCCTCCTCCACGAGTCTCTCCCCATGGGGATACTGGGGGGTCTTTCGTAAAAATAGTTCCCCCGCCTTCTGGAAGTTCTATGCTTGTAATTTCCTCTAATCTGCTAATCTCTTTGACTCTGCCTTTTCCCTTTGCTTTCTATCATCTACTATTGGGCATCAGAATAGTCTGAAGTTCAATCCTCTGAAAACCGCGGTAAAAGGGCCATCAAGGCCCTAGACTGAAGAGGGACAACACTGAAATGAGTTCCCAAATGACCTAAAGGGGCACCCTGACAGATTAGTTTTTGTAAGAAACACATCGAGATCACCAGGAAAACACCCTTTACAGAGATTGCAACACTGACTTTGCTCTGGCTTCCTATAAATCAAACCGTCAAATCGGCGATTCCTCCTTGGCGGAGGTGCGGGGAGTCAAATTCTTTCACCCAAAGAGAAGGCGTGCGCCGTCTCTTTTCTAATGGCCGCTTGCAATTAGACCAAATTGTTTGCACTACGAAATTTTCGCAACACAAGCCTTTTTATTATTTTTAATAGTTTCAACAAAGGAAATAGCTCTAATTTTCTTTTTACTGCACTACAAAGAAAACGCTTGCAAAAACTCATCCGTCAGGGTCCACCTTTAATAAAGTGAGAAATCACTTTTAAATGATATTCAACCGAAAAGATAACACCGAAAAAAGGCAAAACCTCTGACAAGAGAAACCAATCCTCTGTTAGAAATTCTTAATCCTCTGAAATTTGTAGATCCTCTGACAATTCTGATGCCTGACTATCTGACTTATTGGCCCATTCTCATGCCTGTAAAAAAAAAATCTTCCAAATAGTTTTTCTCCTCTCAGCTCCAAAATCGCTGTACGCAACGGGGAGACCAGTGAAAACTGAAAACCGGACACATATGTACAATACCCATTATGGCCATGATATTATGGCCTGGGAACGCAGAAGAAGAAGTTCGCTACTTTCAGGTTTCATCAAAACCAATTGAATACGTCATAGAGAAGTTGTAATTATTTTTAAAATGATGTACATTTGTTTTGTTAGTTGTTTTTTAATCTTGATATGGATTGAGTGTGTATCTATGTGGAACAAATGTGGAGTTACTGGGGGAAAATGCATAAACTAAAAGTGATACAGTGTATAAAGACACATTTCCTCTGCATGTGTTCAATTGTAAAGCTTGCTGTAAATTTATCCCGCAGTCCTAACTATTAATGGTTGTCAAATATTTGTGCTCGCGTATTGTTATCTTTTATGGGGTTTATGTCGTTTTTAAAGAAAAAGTAACGGAATTTGAGCTTTTAGAACATTTGTTATGAACACGAAGCTGGAAGTATGCTTTAGCTACGCATGTTTCCGTTTCATATTCCTTACCATCAACCCCCTTCCCCCCCCCATCTTTTGAGTGTTATAGCTTGTTAAATACCTGTGCTTATGTCATCAATGCTTTAACAATGTGCTAAATGTATATAAAATGTGAATGGTTACAGTTTATCATTGAATGCATTTAAGTTTAAAATTTGTGTTAAAGTGGATGTAAAGATAGTGTACAATATTTAACGGCAGCGGATGAATTGTTTGGGAAAATAACCAGTGTTCTTGCATAAGTGTTGTTGGTTGCGTGTTAGATAAGTTTTGTGACATCCACCCCCCCTCCTCTCCTTCTGTTAAACAGTTTGTTCAAGTCGAAAACAGAAAGGGCAGGAAGGGAAGACAAATGTTTTGTGGGGACGGGGATGGATTTGAGAATTAAAATCTGTTTGTCATGATCTGCAAGTTTGAAGTGTGTTCAGTATTGTTTAAAGAATGCGAATATGGATACCTGTCCCCTCTACCCTCACCTCTTACCCCGATCTTGCTCCCCACCCCCCCAACCCCCATTCAGCTCTCCCTCAACTGTGTCCACCCCCTTCCCCCCTACGAATTTGATTGAAGCTGATCATCTGGGCAGGAAGTATCCCGCACCAGTCATCTGTTTAATTTGGAACCCCCCTACCTGAGTACTAAGCGTCATAATCATCAAATTATTGATGGAGGATGATAATATGCAAGAAGATATGGCTGAAATAACAGTTACAAAACAAAACAAAACAAGATTTTGTTTGTCTGAGAACATTTTTTAAAATAATCATCACTTCATCTATTACACTGTACTGAATCTTTCAAATTGCAAACCCTAATATCTTTTTTTCTATTTTTTAAAATTAAAAAATCATGAAACTTGGGATTTAAACAAAAACCCATCTAGTTTTTACAGATCTTTAAAAGAATTGGAATTATGATAATGGCAGAATGTTTTTTAAAATTTTTATAGTGATCTACAACTTAGGCATTTCAGTCTTTCACCTGAACCACTGGCACTCTCAGTTTTGTTTCAATGCTGTTCTGACAAAATTGATTACCAGTACAGTTTGTAGTGCGTGTGTACTCTAATACACTGATACACAAAACCTGACTAGATGATCTTTTAAAATGGGCTGTTCAGTTTGTATATATAACTTTCCATACAGAGTGGCATGGGGAAACTGGAAAGTCTAAAAGGAATGAACGCAAAAATATTGCTTCAATGATTTTGTTTGACGTGTGATCATCCTCTTAGTTTAGCAAATCTTATCGGGAGATAAATGTGATGAATGGTCACTTGCTCTTTCCCGTGCATGTACTTAATTAATACAGAGTTCAGACTCGAATCAACGTTTTCAAAGCAAAAAAAGTTTTTTTATTTTGCATTCAAATTGACAACAAAATCAGACAAAATATTGCACAAAGCAGTTGGTTTTGACAACAACTAAACCAGAAGCTTTCAGATTCAATAAACCTTCAGTAAGTGAAATGAAACATGTTTGTGTATTCTAATACACTATCTTCCATAAATCAAATGACTATTAATACTCTTCTTTCTTTTTGTT